>JAQZBX010009868.1:0-45306 GCA_029593785.1 Cabassous unicinctus
TTAAATAAAAATATAAGGGATTCTCATATGACTCACTCATCTCAACTTTCATATTTTCCAAAATTAACATCCTTCATTAGTGTGATCCATTCATAGAAATTCATGAACACATTTTGGAACCTTGCCACTAAGCATGGATTATAGTTTAATATTGTAGTTTATACTTCCTCTCCCCCAATTCTGTAAGTTATGGCAAGATATATAATGGACTGAATCTGTTGTTGTAATGTCATTCTGCACAATACCCAGGTCCTAAAAATGTCCCTGTATTACACCTCTTTTTCCCTCTCCTTGCCCTCAGAAACTCGTGACCACTGCCTCCACATCAATGATAGAATTTCTTCAATTGCTAGAATCAAAAGTCTATAGTAAAATATCTTTATGCTTAATGTAACCAATAGTTCATACCCCAGTCCTGAGCGTTCTGGGATGGTGATGCCCACTCTACCTCTAATTGAGATGGAGCTTTGATCTCATAGGTCTGATGGATGGAAATCTTTTGTTTGCAGTTTTAGACCCGCTTGGTTCCTTGGTATGATCGTTGTGTGTCATCATCTCTTTGTCAGTTGTCCTGGGTGAAACCAACGAAATCGAGAGTAGGTTTTGCAACATCATTGAGTTTCAGGGCCCAGCTGGCACATGGACAACCCAAAGTTTTAAATCTCTTGAGCCTACAATTACCAACTCTAATACTAATTAAAAGTTCAAATAGAAGGACCGAAGTGCCATGTGTAGGGAAACCACAAATGAGCCCAACTCCTTCACACTGGAGAGCAAAAATTCCAAGTAGGGCCAACAAGCAAGGGACAAAACTCCTGAGCTATCTTCTCTGACTATATTGTCTGGATGTCTCCATGGCCCTCAGGAACCCTTTATTTGGGGTAGTATCTGCTTTGGCAGTCAATGCTGAGAAGTTGCAAATGCATAACCTCTGGAATCAACTCCTGACACACTTTGAAGTCTCTTAGACATATAAACACATTTCTTTTAAAATTTCCCCCTTTTGGTCAAGGTTTTTTACCAGTTGCATTATTATTTGGTGATTGGTAGTAATCCCTCTGTTCCAGGGAAACTCATGCCGTGTGTCATGTCCCACACTGGGAGAAGGTAAAGTATTTATATGCTGAGTTTGACGTAGAGAGAGGGCACATTTGACCATCATGATGGCTATCAAGAGTTAACTCTTAGGCAACCTATAATACTAAGCTAAGATTCATTTTCAAGATTAAATGTTCATAAGAACAATCATCAATATCAAGGGCCTGTCAACGAACCATCCTCCTCAAATATTCATCGCTCCTATACTCTGGGGATTCTTGCTGTATGATTACAGAATGTGCCAGAGCACCCCTGGATGGTGATTCCATATTCTTTTGGTTATTGTGTTCATCTCCACCAACTGTTAAAATGCTGAATGAACATTTCAAGAGATTTATATGCCTCATCTGTATGCCCAGGTGAGCTTCCTCCCATGAATACACCATCAATGACAACTTGCACCATAATCATCCCCTTCCACAGTTGTAACCCTTCTGTGATCCAAAACTTTTTCAAAACTGAAGGGCATAAGATAGCCAAATACAATTAAGAAGAAAATGAAACAATAATGATTTTTAAAATGAGAAATGAAATACAAAAAAATAAAATAAGTTAAAATTTAACAATTGGGATAATAAAAAATAATGAAAAATGTTAATTTTTTGACAGTTTGTCTTTCATCACTATAAGAACAGTTGTCCTGTATATACAGTGACATTTTCTTTCATTTGTTCCCCCAGTTTCCTACTTTTTTATTTGTCTTTAAAGAAGTTAACAGAAAAGTCATGTACCAAATACAGAGGATTGCCATATACCCAACTTCCTCCCCCTTTTCAACTTTCACCAATTAATAACATTTTATATGTGCATGGTACATTTGTTACAACTGGTTTACAAATATTGGAACTTAAATACTAACCATGGTCAATGATTTACATTTTGCTTTACATTTTGGACCATATACTTTTATAAATTTTGTTGAAATTTAACATGGTCTGTATCCATCATAGCAAGATCATGTAGAACATTTCCATCACCCCTAAAATGCCCCCTGTTCCATCTATTCTATTCCTTCCTCCTCCTCCTCTTGGGACCCATGGCAACCAGCAGACTTCACTCCTGGAAAGACAAGATTCATAGTTACTGGCAACCAGACTGAGGGCTTGACACACTGGTCTACCTTCCCTTATTAGGCAACACTCATGCTCTAAAGAATCTCCCACACCTCTATTTGAGAAAATAGCAGACCTCCCCAGAATGGGAACCCACCACCTTCCCACTCATTATGTGGGTCACCAGCCATTGATATAACACACTATGACAAGATGAACACTCATACAATTCCAAGAACCCTGTCCCAGGTGCACCTTGTCCTGAATTCCCCAACATCCAAAACATTAAAGGAGTAACCTCACTTGCCATATTGCAAAAAGAGCATTCCTAACATAGTTTCAACCACGTACCTGCAAATACCTATGTGTTCACCTGCTCCCACACTCAACAATCCCCCCCAGTTCCATTGACAGTCCAACCCATCCTTTTCACCATAGCCCTTGAAAAAAAAGCACCTCCAAGCTCAAAAGTATCATTACACCACTGTCATGCCCCTCCACTGCACAACTACACACTTCCAACTTATCATGAATTTTGTCCACATAAGTGTTGCCTCACAACCTTCTTCTCTGTTTCTATTCCTGTAAACCTATAGTCCATAATCTAGCTCTTTGAATTTTCTCAATTTGCTTAACAATGCAGAAAGGAATTTAGTAGATATCGTTGATGATGTAACTCACATTGTCTAAGCTTCTCCCTAAAATCCTGCCTGGGTTCAATAGACACTTCCCTGAAAGTTTCATTTATTTCCCCCTAAACTTATTTCATCTTGAGTGTACACTTCTCATGTTTTACTTTCCAACTCTGGGGTTTTACTGTGCCACCTAAGATATGAGCTCATATCCACTAAGCACAAATATACAGATTGAATGTTGGGAGCAGGATGTTAAATTCCTTGTATCAAACTTTAACTAGAAAGAAATAAAATAAAAATTTATTTCATGTTAGTTAATTCTTTTGAACAGAAAGCCAAGCAACAGAGCTTGGGACCTACAGATAAATAGAGAAATAATATCCCTGTGGATTAATGAGGAATTCCCTTTGTTCCTCAGAAATTCCTCTGTGAGATAAACCCACAGAAAAGACATGGAAAAGACATTCTTACATGAGATATTATTCTCTCCATATTTCCCTTTCTGAGCGCTCCCTGGATGTATATCACAAATAAGCTTCTGAGTATTTGTGTTTAAAGCAGGATCTGCTTTGAGGGAGATGCCACACAAGGATGTATGGCAATTAAAAGGACACCACAATTCGAAAAAATTTTCACAAAATTTCAAATGATTCTTTATTTGAAAATAACTTAATTTAAATTATTAATTAATTAATATTTTATTCACTAATGATACATTTAAGTCCCAAATTGCATCCAATCTACATAGTGGTTTGGTATGATTTTACCCACATACATTTATGATCAGAGGCCACTGAATGGAAATTTTTGTACTCCAGCTATAAAATAGAAATGTTTAATTGGGAAATAGTCAACTGAAATTTTATGCACTCCCACCAGATTTCTATTAAGGAGAAAATACCAATATTTTCTGCACTATAAATCAATTTTCATTTGTCACAAGCATTGTTATTTAAATAGTTTCAGGGGAGAATTTTTCAATTGACAAAAATAAATAAATGTTCTATATGTGTTTGATGTGAAAAAAGATACTTTGGTGGTGCAGGGTTGACAACTGGGTAGATTAGGAAGGGCAGGTTAGAATATCCAGGGCATGTAACTATGAATCTTGTCATCCAATGAGTCAAGACAAAGGAGTGTCATGTGCCCCAGGGGCATGGGGAGGAAGGAACAAAAAAGATCAAACAAGGGGTATTTAGTGGTCATGGGAAAGGTTTTTCATTACCTTGCAATAATGGACACAGGACATGGTAAATATCATCAAAAATTATTAAACTGTACCGTCTAAATTGTAAACTATACTGTAAACCATTGACAATGTCTAGTAGCTATGTTTCACTATCTGTATAACAGTTATAACGATGCTACCATCCACATAAAAAAGGTTTTAATATGGGGTGAGGAAAGGGGAAGGAGGTTGGGTATATGAGAGTCTCTAGTATTCTGTGTGTGACTTTGCTGTAACCTAAAAGTTCTTTGAAAATTAAATGAAAATTTGGGAGACATTGGGGAATGAGAGGGGGAAGGTGCCACGGTATAGACTGGACACTCGATAATGCAGTGATAAAAGGGAAAATAAATAAATAAATAATTTAAAGAAAAAACTTTCCCCCCATTTTTGAATGTCCCAATCTGTTAATTGTATTTTATTTTTAGTTTTCTTTTTCTGAGTTTCCATGTATTTTATCTCTTCCATTTAAGCTTATCATTATTATTTCATTTTCTTATTAATTGTGTTTGGTTATTTTATGGGCTTCATCTTCAAGGAAGGTTTAGATCACAGAAGGGTTACAATGGGGGCTGCAGAGGATCCTTGGTGGGGGTGTCTGAGATGGGAGATTCATGGGAAGAAGTTCATCTGAATATACATGAAAGATATATAAAATTGTTCAAATGATCAAGGGATGGGGCTGTTGGTCATGGTGGGTAGACAATCATCAATTAATGAGGGAATACTGAATTCCCAGCCTGGAAAGCTCTGCCACATTCTCCAAGGGAGCAGCAACAGTCCCCCGAGTGCAGAGGCAGTGTCTGGCAAAAGAGGATGGTCCACTGATGGGTTCTTGTTATTGATGACTAGCCTTATGAGTCTTTGCTCTTGTAATTGAAATTTAGCCTACTGTTATAGGGTGCCTAAGGGTTGCCACATGAAAGCCTCCTGGTTTCTCAAATGTGGCCTCCCTCTAAGCCAAACTTAATATATGAATGCATAACCTTCCCAGCAGCATTGGACATGACTCCCGGGGATGAGCCTCCCTGGCAATGAGGGATTAATACCAAATGCCAACTGGCAATACGACTGGAAAAAGACCTTGAATAAAAGGGCAAAAAGGTAAAAACAAGTGAGTTCATGTGGCTAAGAGACTTCAAATAGAGTTGGGAGGTCATCCCTGAGGTAACGCTTACACACACCTCAGTAGGATCTCATAGAGCACAAAAGTGGATATCACCACACACAGAGGGGTTCCTGAGGGCTCTGGAGAATCTCAGGTCCTATATAAGGGGGGATAGCTCCAGAGATTGATGCCTTATCAGTGGGCTCCACTTTGGAATCTGTGCTCCTGAGAGTGACAGAGTTGGACTCAAATAAGTCCTCCCTGCACATGGTCCATCAGTCCCTTCTATTCAAACCTATATGTGATGCTGGAGTTTGTAGGTGTACTTCCAGAGACTGGAGCCTCTGGCCTGCCCATGTGCCAGCTGTGCCTGGAATCTTGGTGGAGCTGCAAATTCTACTCTACAGCTCAGTGGACTCATCCAAGTCACCTGGTGAGGAGACGATGATGGACAATGACCATCCCAGTGAATGGAGAGAGCCTGCAGCTGCAGGCAGGATAATCCCATCCACCATATCCATGGGATATAAGCCCACACTCACTTGGAGGGGGAGTGGACATCACCATCCCAGACTTCTCAGGATTGGGGGAAGAGCTATGGACTAGAGTGGACTTAATGGTATTCTGTTGTAGACATATTGTGTTTCAAGCAATGGAAGAAATTATAACAGTGAGGTGGAGCCAGTGGCCACTAGATGCTTTCGGGTCAGGGAGAGGGAAAAGCAGTTGTCATACAGGGGCTTTCTCAGGACTTGGGAATTATCCTGAGTGACATTACAATGACAGATATAGGACATTTTACCTCAGCATATACCATGGGGAAGTGTATAGGAGAGAGTGTGGTCTACAATGTGAACTAGGGTCCATGCTTAATGGCAAAGCCCCAGGATGTGTATAGCCATTGCAGGTGATGTGCCACACTAATGAAAGATGTTTATGTGGGCTGTTATGGGAGTTGTAGGAGGTGGGGAACACGGGAATCACTGTAATTTTTGTGTAACATTTATGTAATCTAAATATCTGTTAAAATATATTAAAAAATAACATTTATGTAAGCAAATGCACATATATGCATATATGTTTGTATATCATTTTACAAATATTGGTTTGTATTGTGAAAAATTTGATTTTTACCCACAATAAAAAATTAAATAAAAAACATATAGGAAAAAAAACCGATACATTATTAGTATTGATTGTAGTCAATTTCTGAGAGATATGTACTTTATGATAACTTAGACAATGAAAGGGGAACTCAAGTTACAACCTTGGCTATTTCATCTAATATCTTCTTCACATTCTGAAAATACTATTCTCCAGGTTTTTAAGGACAAGAGCTTTTTTCTTAGTGAGAAAGACAGATGTTTCCTTTGAACCTCTGTTAATGGGTTGCTGTTCCAAAATATTAACTAGCCTGTAATAGATCAGTTATATTTGAATAATGCACTATATTTGAGTAAAAGTGCAAATAGTCAATGTTCATGTTAAATTTTAATGCAGATTCCATTCAAATACCTTGCCAATATACCTCAGAAATCATTTGAATGGGATATTTTATTTTCTAGATGAAGCAAATAACTGGAGTTGAGGTATACCTAGCTATTATTGACCTTTGCAGAGAAGTAAAAGAGTTGCAGAAGAATCATATAGACATGGCATGTTGGACTTACTTTATGTCTACCTGATGCTATATAAATAAAATAAAGTATTGAATTATAATAAGTATTTGAGTATAAATTTAATATCTGACAGTACAAAAGTAAAAAGACGTGTCTATGTTTTTGAAGCATGGACAAAATTACACCCCATTCAATGAGATAATTTTTTAAAATCCTGGTGATTTTCATAAAGTATATATAGATCAAGCGTATTTTTGAGGTTTCTTCAAACTGGGTCTACTAAGCATCTTGGATCTCTTGTATCTTGCAGCAAACTTAGGCATTTTCCAGTAAATTTTCCAAGTACAAATTCAGTACCCATAGATTTATGATATGATAATAAAATTCATTCTAATTTCTATGTTTTTAGATTGAGTAAATTCTATTGATCTGTCCTTCAGTGTACTGATTCTATCCTCTGTAATCTCTACTGCTCGACCCATTGTGTGAAATTATTTCAGTTATTCTGTTTGTTCAGTTCCATTTTTATATTGCTCTTTTTATAACTTTGATTTCTTTGATGAGGTTTTCTATTTCTTCATTTGTCCCTAGGGAATTCTTAAAAGCTTTATGAAATATTTTGAAGACATCTGCTTCAAAATGTTTGTGAGAAAATTCCAACATCTGATTCATGACAACTACCTTGTTTTCTCCAAATGTTCTTATAAGTCTCCCACTTAGCCCCACTGCTACCTGACAGGAGAAAAGGAATTAGAATGTTTTCTAACCCTCACTCCCACAATTTCCATTCTGTGTCAATGCCAGGTGATGTTGTAGCTCAGCTACACACTGTCCCTATTGAGTAGGGTGATAGTAGTGGTGAGTTGCCATGTATCCTACCACATTCTGCCATGTTGAGGTGGTTGCAGGTAGGAGTTTAGAAACCCATTGAGAATCACTGTCTCCGGGAAAGGGAGGTATGGGGAAAGTAGTGATTAATCCTGATTCACAGGAACTTGTTCAATCTCTTGGTGTTGAGTGAGGGTGGAGGCACAACTCACCACTAGGCCCAGCTGATATCCAGACAGAACAGTGTTTGAAACATAAGTAGTGATGGTAGTGACTTCAATTGTCCTTGAACCTCACTAAAATTACTCTGGAGGGAAAATCCAAGACTGCTTCCTCCACGCTGAGGTGGGAAGGATTACCAAATCACTAATCAGTTCCACTTGTACTACTGCCAAATTCTGCATTTGGGAAGAGGGAAAAAAGATTACTTTCTCAAAGCTCTGAAACAGCAAATGCAGAGGGGATTGGAACAATTTCATTTCACACTGGGATCAAGGTTTAAAGACCTTCTGTTTGGTTATTAAGTCCCAGAAGCAAAACAAAGGTAGATATACTTAGTCATTTGCAGATACCTCACATTAGTAACATGATTGTCAAATGCTGAGCAAAAGCTATTTTAGTAGGAAGCATCACATGAAAGCCTCTGAACCTTAATCCTATGATCTAAGTGGTAGAGAAGAAATACTGCATCTTTTGGTAAATTTTCAATGATTTAACTGCCAATTATAAGAATCAGAGCCTCTAACATATCCCCAAGTATTTTATATGTTTTTTTTTCCTTGAAAATCAAAAGTATTCTGCAATATAATTGTGGGTGGCCAAAAAGTTATCCCAGTGGAAGCCCTTAATGTAGCAATGATGCCAGATGGAATATCTTTGCTGGAAGAAAGCACACATATTTTAAAACTTGGTATGTCATTTTTGTTCTTTTGAACGTGTTCCGTTAACAATCTTCATTAAAGATGAAAGCAACTTTTTTTAAAATGGGGAAACAGACAAACACAAAATTATTAACTTACCCCATTGATTTTTGCTCCCCATAGATGATGCAGTTTCCTTGATCATCTTGCCATTTCACAGAAACCCACATTACCTCTACAGATGATGACATTTATGCTAGTTAGAGCTAATGACTGAGTAAAATAAAACCCTCTAGACATCATGTTAACATATACTTTTGCCAAAATGTGGGAGATAAACGCTACAGAGCTTCAAAGACCTGCCAATTTGGTGCAGGTTTTAGGATTTCAATACCTCAGAGAATTCAGAAATAATCATTATAAAATATAAAATATCTTGTTTATTGTACTACCTACTCATAGGAAAAAGGGAATGTGCTTGTTTGCATGTTTTGGATTTTAGAGGAAAAATATACCACACCTGGAAATACTGCTCAAGTACTTGCTTGAGAGACCACAGGGAAATCCATTTGATTTCTTTTTTTTTCTTTTTTTTATAATCAAGGAGAGCTGGATTGGGGAAATGAAGGAAAAGGACAATCTGGAAACCACTGGCATATCTGTGTGTCTATTATGGTATGACAATCTTATGAAAGTAAGGATATACCTTCAATTCCACCTTCCAAATCTAGTGAAAATTATTCTTTTTAATTTTTTTTTCCATTTTTATTAAAAGATACTTAGATTCTGTGAATGTTACACAAAAGATATAGGGATTCCCATTTGATGCATGCCCTACACCTCCCACATGCGTCTACATAAACATCCTTCATTGGTGTGGCATATTCATTGCAATTGATAAAGAGCTATGGACTAGAGTGGACTTACTGGTATTCTACTATAAACATATTGTGATTCTAGCAATGGAAGAAATTACAACACTGATGTGGAGGCAGTCACCACTGGTGACTCTGGGGGCAGGGAGAGGGAAAAATAGTTGTAATGCGGGGGCTTTTTTGGGACATGGGAATCATAGTGGGTGACATTGCAATGACGGATTTAGGCCATTTTATATCATCACATAACATGTAGAACTTGTGGGATTTCAATGAGTCCAAAAGAAATCTACTGTTGACCCAATACACAAAGCAAGTTGTATTACTATTGACTTGGAGGTTTTACCCAGTAATTCCAAAAGAGCCCATAATAATAAGGATGCTAGCGAGAACCTCTAACAGAGCCACAACCAGGTTTCTAGAACAAAGAGATGCTGCCTTAGGCAGAGAACTACTTGCTCTTGAAAAATCAGTACTATTAGGTCCTAGAACACCTGAGCACCTAATCATGGGAAATGAAGATTATATGCAATAACCACCCTTCCTGAAATGAATTCTAACATTTACAAAGTCATATTTTCTGGCCAGCCCAATAACAATGTATGGAAACATCTGAATTAAGCCTGAAGACTTCCAGAATTAAATGTTGAGACTCCTATGTTAGATGATGCTGCATATCTCACTCAGCTCCCACCATAGAATCCTGGACTGGTATCTATGATCAATTGACCAAGAGAGACATTTAGATAAGTTTCAAAAATGAATTTACAAGACTCACAGTTTTAAGTGCAAAAGTTGAGTTCTGTGGTACATCCCCTTTTCTCATTGGAAGCTTCCCAGAGAGGCAGTCTTGAGTGTTAATACACACACTTTCAAATGAGACAGAATTTGAAACCTGATTTTTGACCAACCTAGTTAAGGTAGTGCCCTGCTGATAACAATATATCCTTTATGATGAGAAGGTACCTAAGTGAATATTACACGGGGTATTTTTGTTTTCAAAAGGAATCAAATTAAAATACAAGATTTAATGAGAATGCCATCTTCGAATTTGTGCATGCATTTTAAAAAATCAAATGTAGAATAAGATTCAGAGTTACTGGCAATAATATTGAGGACCTGACTTGTTGGTTTAATTTCTTTTATTAGGCACTGCCTGTGTTCTCAAGAGATTTTTGGCCCTCTAAATGAGAACATAGCAGGGCTCCCCAGGAAGGAAGTTTAATTTTTTTGTGTGTTTATTGTGTGGGATTCTACCCACTGAGATAACATACTTTGACGAAATGAACATGCAATCTTTCTCACATATCCCCCTACCCCCAATGCCCTGCACCAGTAACCATCCTCTGCCATATTTTCCAAAAGTACATTCTCATCATTATAGTTTTAACTAAAAACTTGCAAATCCATAGAGTTCACCTGGTCCATCCTCAAACCATCCCCCCAATTCCATGGAAAGGGTTACCATAGGTTTTGAGGGGAGAGGAAGGATAGAATAGAATAGATGGAATATAGGGCACACAGAGAAAATCATTTGTTACCTTATAACTTATTCTTGCATGCCAGAAAAAATCTACTTGGAGAAGAAAAAAATTCTAGTTTAAAATCTGAAACATTAATTGGGAAGGGTAATTCCTTTCAATGGATGGAGAAGAGGAAGAGTGAGGGCAAAGCATTCACAATGCAGACAAGCAGGTTAGTAAAGTGGTATAATAACCTCAATGTGAAATTTAAGTTTTGGGATGACTCATTCTCAGTTATATCATTTATTTTTGCCTGAGCAGGAAAAAGAATAGCAATTTTCCTCCACATAACTTAAAAATGAAAGTCAACTGTAGGGATAGTTAAATTACAAAGACTTGATGCATGATTGATGGTCTCTGACTTAACATTTTCGTTAAAAGAAGATTTATGTGAAACAAACTTGACTATCTTCTGTGCCAGCTTCTTGTCCTCTGGTGTAGAAAACTCTGGCTTAGAGATGCTGAATATCAGATAAAATTGAACCATGATACAGATTTGTTGGTTCTGTTTGCATAATCTGTCAGGTTTGGCCACATACCCAGACGAAGGGTTTGTGGACCAGATTAACTTCTGGTTCTGTGAGCATTAGGGACTGGTTCCATGTTATCCACATCTGAACCTGGGTAACATGCCTTCTTCCCCTTTCTATGCTAACAACTCCAGAGGCTGTGAAAATAATGTTACTTGCCCTAGAATCTAACTTTTTAAGGTATTTGAAAATGTTTTCAATAGTGCATTTCTGATTTATCATATAAAACCTGTGTCTCAGACATTACTTGCTGCTTGACCGCTTTAAACACGACTATGCCTTAACTGGTGTTTTTGTTTCTTTCTCACTTTTTTATAAAATCATACTCATAAACCATACAATACATCTAAAATATACAATCAGTGATATGTGGTGCTTTCTCAGAGTTGTGTGTTCATTACTTTTATCAAGATTAGAACATTTACATTATAGCACAAATAAACAGAAAGAAGAAAAACTACAAAACAAAAACAAACCCACAATCAAATCTATACCCCTGAGTAATCACCACTAGATCTCTCTAAACTTCTTCCATATGTGATTTCTAATCTATTCCTGTCTGTATATTTCTTTGTTTTTACAATTTATATAGAGTCAAACAACATGTAGTATCTTTTATCTAGTATCTTTCGCATAACATACTTACTTTTCTGTCTTTTTTACTTCAGTCAACATAATATCCTCAAGGTTCATGCATGCATTCATATGATTCATGACTTCATTTCTATTAGTAGCAAAATAATATGCCATACCCTGTATACACCACAATTTTTTTATTCATTCATCTGTTTCTATCCTTTTGCAATCATGAATAATGCCGCTATGAACATTGGTGTACAGATATCTGTTTGTTTCCCTGCTTTCAGTTATTCTGGATATATATCTAGTAGTGGTACTACTGGGTCAATTGTCAGATCTGTATTTATGTTCCTTAGGAACCACCAGACTTCCACTCTGTAAGTCCAATTTTCCATTCTCATCAACAATGTTTAACCATTCCTATCTCTATACATCTTCTCCAACACTTGTAGTTGTCTTGTTTCTCATTTCTTTAATAGCCAGTGATGTTGAAAAAATTTTAATGTAGTTTTTCACCATTTTTATTTCTGCTTTAGAATAATGTCTATTGAAATCTTTTGCCTAATTTTTTAATTGGGTCATTTGTCTTTCTAAAGTTGAGTTTTAGGATCTCTTTTTATCACATGCATATTAGACCGTTCCCAGATATGTAGTTTCCAAATAGTTTTTCACAGTGAGTATGCTGCCTTTTGACCTTCTTCAAAAAGTCCTTTGTGGTGCAAAAGTGTTTAATTTTGAAGAGGTCCCATTTTTTTGTTGTTGTTGTTGTTGCTCATGCTTTGGTGTAAGGTTTAATAGAGACCCGCCTAGCACAAGAACTTAAAGATGTTTCCCTACATTATATTCTAAGAAATTTATGGTCCTGGCTTTTATGTTTATGTCTTTAATCCATTTTGAGTTGATTCTTGTATAGGGAGTTAAATAGGGATCCTCTTTCATTCTTTTGTTTCTGGATATCCAGTTCTCCCAGAACCATTTTTGAAGAGACATTAATGCCCTAGTTAATTGGACTTGGTATGTTTTGATATTATGGTGACCACAGAGGTTAGGGTCTATTTCCAAATTATCAATTTGATAGCATTGATTAATGTAGTTGTATTTATCACAGTACCATGAAGTTTGACCAATTTGTAATAAACTGTAAGTTCAGGAAGCATGAGTCTTCTAATTTTGCTCTTCTTTTTTAGGTTTTTTATTTTGGGTTTTTGGGGCCCCTTTACTTTCCAAAAAAATTTGCAATTGGCTTTCCCATTTTTGTAAAGTAGGCTGTTGGAATATTGGTTGGAATTGCACTGAGTATATAAATAAGTTTGGGTATAATTTACAACTTCATAATATTTAGACTTCTAATCTATAGGCAGGAATTGGAAATCCTTCCATTTATTTAGGTCTTCTTATTGCAGTTTTTTTGTAGTTTTCTGAATACATCTCCTTTACAATCTTGGTTAAATTGATTCCTAGATATTTGAGACACTTATTGCTACAGTAAATGGATTTTTTTCTTGATTTCCTCCTCAGATTGTTCATTATTAGTATACAGAAACACTATGCCTTTTTGCATGTTGATTTTGTATCCTGTCAATTTTCCTGAACTGATTTATTAACTATAGTAGCTTTGTTGCAGAAATTTCATAATTTTCTAAATATAAGGTCATATCATTTGCTTATAGTGTTTAATTTCCTCTTTTCCATCTTTTATTTCTTTTTTTTTTTTTGCCTAAGTGCTCATGTTAGAACTTCTAGCACAATGTTGAACAGAAGTGGTCATAGTGGGCATCATTGTCCAATTCTTGATCTTATAGTGAAAGCTTTCAACATTTCCCTACTGAGCATCATGTTAAGTGTGGGTTTTTCATATACGTCATTTATCATTTTGAGGAATGAACCTCTATCGTTATGTTCACAATGTATTAATCAAGGGACAAATGCTGGATTTTATAAAATGTTTTTTCTGCATCAATCGAGAAGATAATATGATATTTCATTCTATTTTTTTAATGTGGTATATTACATTGACTGTTTTTCTTGTGTTGAACAACACTTGCATGTCAAGAATAAAACCTACTCAATCATGGTGTATAATTCTTATAATATTGCTGTTGGATTTGATAGACTGTATTTTGTTGACAATTTTTGCATCTATGTTTATGAGAGAGCTTGGTCGATACTTTTCTTGTAGTATCTTTATCTGGCTTTGTTATTGAGGTGATGTTGGTTTCATAAAATATGTATCATAATTTTCGCTTTTCTTCAATACTTTGGAAGAGGCAACAGGATTTGTATTATTTACTCTTGAGATGTTTGGAAGAGTTCACCTGTGAAGCCATCTCATCCACACCTTTACTTTATGGGAAGATTTTTTTTTTTTATGGTTGATTCAATCTCTTTATTTGTCACTGCTTTGTTTGAGTTCTTGAATATCTTGTACAGTCAATGTAGATTTTTTTGTGCATTTCTAGGAATTTATTGATTTCATCTAGATTATCTAATTTGTTGGTATGCAATTCCCTATAATATCTTCTTATCATCTTTTTCCAGTCATAATGACCACCCTAAATTAGATTTGAAGATACAAATTTGCTAAAAGTAAAAGGACAGAAAAGTCTATGACACACAGATAGTGTATAATTCAGCCAAAGGGGTGCTGATGCATAGTACCAGAACTCTGTTGGTTTTTATAAAGTGTATTTATTTGGGGTAGAAGCTAACTCTTACCAGGCCATAAAGAGTCCAACTCAAGGTATCCTTAGTGGTACATTCTCACTCAAAGTCTGTTGCCACGTGTTAACACAATGGTTCAGCCTTCCTCCTTCCTATTAAGGGTCCATGTACCTAGCTTTTTCTGATCTCAGCAGTAGGCTGGCAAAAGGCCAGTCTTTCTGCCTGGGGGCCCATTTTGTTCTGGGCTTGGCTGCTCTGTTTTCTTCACAAGGTCAGCTGTAGACTCTTAGGCTTATCTTTCTTCCTGGGGCAATGTCTATGGAGCACTCTCTCTTCCTGCATATCTGCTTTTCTGTGTTATTTCTGTGTGAGAATCTGTTTTATCCACAGCAAGGGAGTGGGGACTGTAACCAAGTCACCCTAATGATGCGGTCAAGTTAAAGCCCTTATAAAGTAAAAGTGAAACTTCTGAATTTTATACAATAAAATATGCCCAGAGGAGCAAATCAGTTTACAAACACAATCAATATCTATTTTTGGAATTCATAAACAATACCAAACTGCCACAGATAGTAACTGCAAAAGAAATAGAGTAGAGAAATAGTAGTCAATATAGCGTTTTAGAAAAAAAAATGTAACTAAAAACAAATAGCGATTTGTTATAAAGATGCATGAGTCAATTCATGAAGAAGATATAACAATTATAAACAAATATGTCTAATACCAGAGACTCAAATATATGAATAAAGAATTGTCAGAAGGGAGAATTGGATAATTTAAATATAAATGGAGGTTTTAATATCGTGCTGTCAATAAATGATAGAACACTGAACCAAAACAAAAACCTGATTAATAGAGACTATTTGGAAAACACCAGCAACCAAATTGGCTTCAATAATATCTCTATAAATACCACAACAAAATAGCAGAATGCAAAATCTTCTCTAGAACACAGGAAACATTCTCCAAAATAGTCTACATGATATGGAATAAAACTAGATTTAGTAATTTTCAAAGTGGTGGAGTCAGTTGTAATTTTTTTTTTTTTACCACAATGTAATTAATTAGAAACTATAACAGAAAGAGATTTGGAAAATCCACAAATATTTTGTAATTAGAGAACACAGTTCTAAATATCTCCTTGAACAGAAAATAATTCAAAAATATTTTCAAATCAAACCCAATATAACAAAATGTATTTATGCATCTAAACCAGTAGAGCTTAGCAGGAAATTTATAGCCTTAAACACCTAATTAAAAATGCAAAAAAAAAAAAAATCAATAGCTTAAGGTTCTACATTAAATATAGGAAAATATGTCATAAAAATGAGAGTGGAGAGCAATATAATAGAAAAGAGAAAAATAATAAAGGAAATCCATTAAGCCAAAAATTAGTTAATTGAAAAACATGAACAAATTAAAAAATAAAACAGAATTTTTAGCCAAATTGCCAAATCCACATTACCAAAATCAGGAATTAGGTAGACTATATCATCACTGATCTTACAGGTATAAAGATTACAAGTAGGTTTTGAGAATAAATTTATGGCAGTGAATTAGACAATTTAGGTGAAATGATAAATTCCTAAAAAGATGAAATTACCCAAACTTATCCAATGAAAAATGAAAAGTCTGAATGACCTATAACACACTGAAAATATGATTTCCTAATTTAAAAAGCCCTGACCTGGATGATGGTTTCCCTTGTAAATTCTATGAAGTATTTTAAAAAGAAATGTTAAGAATCCTCCATTCTCTTCAACAAAATAGTGGAGTGTGGATATTTCCTAATACTTTCAATCAGGCCATGTTTATGCAGTGAGAAAATGGCAAAGTGAGACAAAGATAGAGGTAAAGATAGAGGCACTCTCTCATGAATATAGATGAATAAACAGCAAAATGTAACAAACCATAGCTTGCAAAATTTAACATGAGTTATACATCATGAACAAGTGGGATTAATCTCAGGAATGATAGGTTGCTTTTCTGTTAAAACTGAAAAACAAAAGAAGCAAAGAACACAAAAGTCACCCATAATCACAAGCAGTTTAGTTTGACCTTCTATGTCCTGTGCATGTATACACACAACTAGCATACATTTTCATCTGGTCAAGAACACACAGAAGTTATCATGCCTTTTCACGCATCATGAGTATTTACCAATTCAAAGCCCCAAAGCCATTAGGTATTGTGATAACCAAGAATACATGACACCATCTCATTCAGAGGAAAAAAATACATTCCTGCCTTTCTTAGGGACAAAAATTTCCTAAGACAAAAATGGCAAGAAGCTTCTATAGATATTGGCAGAGTTACAAATACTGCACTCCCTTAATAATGCTCAATTTAAAATAAGACATAAAGCAACAGAGTACAATAAGTATAATGCTTCTAAGAGAATTCATTATCAGATCTATATTGAATTATTGGCAAGAACGTAGGTTTCTATTGAATAATTTAACAATGTTTTCCTATGGTACTGCCAAGAGATGCACACACACATCAATAGTTAGCATCAAAATGGAAATATGAACACATCTGCATATACCCCTCCCCTGTACCTCCTTCTGTCCCTCTGCAGCCAATTTAATGAACAAGTCTTGGTGCATACTGCTCAGAGGTGGTTTAACAATTCCATGTCAAAAATGCTTTCCTATTAATTTAACAAAAAGTTATTTATAAATTCATTAATTCACTATCTCTACTTTTTATCATACATTGTCACCTCAAGATATCTAAAAAGCTTAGATGTGAAGTAAAGAATGAACCATATCCACAAACAACACAGGTATGTTACAAAAAAATGCACATATAGAACTATGGTTATAACCTAAGACTATCTTCTCAAAATGGAGCTACTACCAAGGAGCCCTTCCCTTTGCCCTTCCTCTTCTTCCTCGTCCACCATTTCAATGACTAAGTACAGGAATCCAACCAGCTCCAAGAGGTGGATTGACAGAGGTCACTCCCAGAAGACAGTCCATCCTAAAACTAACACAAGAACCTTTATATAGGGATTATATTACTACCTCTATTTTTGACATACTTTGGACATTAGGACTTGTCCTTTAATACACAGCAATAACTAAAATGCCTATAGAGAACAATGGTCAGACAATCTGAACTTGTCTCACAACTCACCGGCAACGAACCTTTCCCTGTGCACTTCCTTCCCTGCCCCCACCACCACCCAGTCAGCACACTGTTCCCAGACATCTGGTTTAACAACCCCATTCCCCTAATACAGCCATTCGTATGTTAACAGAAAACATAAAGTATTATTTTACACTCTCTACTTTAAAATATGTTGTATACTTCTAAATATCTAGAAAGACTAGATGTTTCAAATAAGGACTTAGGTTTGTCCACAATACACACAGTAGCACTGAATAAACAACACATTAACAAAGGATATAATCTGAAAGTGTCTTCTAAACAGGAACATTCCAGCCTAGAATCCTCCCCCTCCTGACCTGTTTCAACTTAGTAGGGTTGCATCTGCAATGCTTAGGGGGGATTTTTTTTTTCCAACAAATTTGCTTCCACAAATAAAATTCTGTCGTTTTCAATAAAGTCTTCCCTATGAATTTTAACACAAAATGTACAAAATGTATAGTTTACTAGCTCTACTTGCCATACACTGGCAACCTCTTTAACATTTAGAAAGACTAGATATAAAATTAGGACTTGTTTGTCCATTATATACACTATATACTATACACAGCAAAGTAAAACAAAATGCACGGAACATATAGGATGATCGTTTATCTTGTCTAACTACAGACTTACTGGCTTAGAGCCCCTGGCACTTCCTTCTCCATCCTCCCTGAAACAGCACATAATATATACTGCTCTGGAGGTGGCTTGACCATTCCATTTCCAAAAGATCTTTCATATGAATATTAACAAAACGATATCTACAATATGTGTTCTTTCACTACCTCTACTTTTAACATACTTTGTGCACTTCTAAACATCTAGAAAGACTAGATGTTTCAAATAAGGACTTAAATTTGTCCACTATATACACAGTAGTGTTGAATAAACTATACACGTGTAACAATAGTTATATTTGAAAGTGTCTTATAAATACAACCATTCTGGTCTAGAGCCCTTCATTTCTCCCAGTCCCTTCTCTCCATTACAAACCCAGTGGATGTTACAGGCACATATGTCACTTAGATGTGGTTTTACAATTTCATTTCCAAAAGCCATTTTCAGAAGACAGCCTTTCTATGAATTTTAACACAAAGTGTATAAAATGTGTTAGTTTACTAACTCTACTTTTGTCATACATTGTCAACCTCTTTAATATCTAGAGACTAGATATTATAAAATTAGGACTCATTTGTCCAGTATATACACAATATATACAGTACAGCAAGGTTAAATGGACGCACGTAACATACGGGGCAACAGATGATCAGAAATTTTCTAGTACACACTAGCAAACACCTTTTGCACCTTCTTCCTTCCTACCTCCCTCAAACCAATGAAAAGGAATACAGTTCCATTTCCAAAGACAATATTTCCCACCAATTTTTAAAAGTTATTTACAGTGTTCTTCTATCTCTATTTTTAAGCACATCAAACCCTTCTAAAATATTTATAAAGACTAGATATCTCAAATAAGAACGAACTTGTCCACTACATACATAGTATTAAATAAAATTGCACACACATAACAAGGTATCTTGTATCTCCTAAAAATGACCATCTTGGCCTGGAACCATTCCCTCCTCATTTCCTTTTCTCTACCACCAGTTCAGTGGACAGGTACAGGTAAGTGTAATGCTTAGAGGTAGCTGAACAAATTCCTACTAAAAGTCATTTACGGAAGACAAGCTTTCCAACGAATTTCCACACAAAATATACAAAACATGCTAATTTTACTAACTCTGTCATACACTGTCAACCTCTTTAACATCTAGATCTTACAAAATTAGGACTCATTTGTCCACTATATACACTATATATAAACCAAGCAAAATGCACAGTACAGAAAAAGGTTTTTCTGAAATTTTGTAAGTATAGACATACTAGCATATTACCTTTTGCAATTGCTTCTCTCCCACCTCTTCCAAACCAATGAACGAGTATATAGACAGTAGTATGCTGCTCACAGAGATGGTTTAACAATCACATTTCCAAAAGACAGTATTTCCTATGAAATTGAGCAAAACGATATTTACAAAGTAATATTTTACTACTACTACTTTTAACATACATCGGGCACTTCTTAAACATCTAGAGAGACTAGATGTTTCAAATAAAGACTTATTTTGTCTGCTATATACAGAGTAGTCTTGACTAAACTGCATACATTTAACAAGTTACAATCTGAAAGTGTCTTCTAAATATGAACATTCTGGTCTAAAACCCCTCCCTTTTAGTCCTCCCTGTGGGCTGTAATGCTCAAGTTTTCATAAGACAATCCTTCCTAGGAATTTTAACATAAAATGTTTTAATTTACAATTTTTGTCCTACACTGGCAACCTCTAACATCTGGAAGACTAGATGTTGTAAATTAGGACATGTTTGTCCATTATATACACTATATACACAGCAAAGTAAAAAATCAAATGCAGGAACATAGGGACAACGGTTAATCTTGCCTAACTGTAAACACACTAGCACAGAGTCCTTTGCACTTCCTTATCCCTCCTCCCCCAAACCAGTGCACAAAATGTGAACAATTCAGAGAGGTGGTTTGGCTATTCCAAAAACCCCCACAATATTTTGTATGAATTTTAACAAAAAGATATTTACAAAATGTGTTCTTTCACTACCTCTAATTTTAACTTATGTCAGGCACTTCAGAACATCTAGGAAGAGATATTTTTGAAGAGTACTTAGCACTGTCAACTATACATAAAGTAGTGAGGAATAAAATGACATACAAAACAATGGTTACTATATGAAAATATCTTCTAAATATGACCAGTCTGGCATATAACTTTCTCTTCTCTTCCTCTTCTCAGCCTTCTCTGCTTAACGTCCTCTAACCCACAGAGCAAGTGTGGATGTATATCACTCCCAGTGTCGCTTCCAGAGACAGTCTAAATTCCATCTCAAATTCATTTCCAGAAGACATTTTTCTACGTTTTGTTTTTTTTTTAAACAAATGGTCATTCCAAGACATGTGATTTATAATAAGTGTTTGGGTGTAAATTTAATATTTAATATCAGATAGTATAAAATTAACAAGGTGTGTCTATATTTTTGAAGCATGGACAAAATCACACCCCATTCAATGAGATAATTTTAAAAATCCTGGTGATTTTCATAATGTATATATAGACTATGTTAATGATTCATGACTTAAAAAACTCAAAGAAAATATGAATTTGATGGCTGGTAATTGATAATATAATCCTTAAGTAACCAGCAACTCCCCAAAATGACTATTTTGCTGTGTAATTTGACTTTACCAAGAACTTTCCTTTGAAACTCTCCCACCTCCTTGTTCCTTAGGATGTATTTGAGGGGGTTCATCACAGAGGCAAGGACAGTATAGAATACAGAGAGACCCTCACCTTGCTCTGAGGTGTGAAAAGCTCTGTGAATCAAGTGGATGGACATGGTTGGACCAAAGTAGAGAACCACAAGTATAAGTTGCGAAGAGCAGGTCACTAGAGCTTTACGCTTTTCCTTGGTAGAATTTAAATGCAGAACACTGAGGAAGATAAAAATGTAAGATGATAGAAGGAGTCAAAAGAGGGTAAGAATCGATATGATTCCAGTTACAAACTCTAGTTTCTCATAAGTTGACATGTCCTCACATGACAGTGGAGGGCTGGGAGGAAACTGAATACATAAATTTGACTTTAACATAAATAAATTTAACTTTAACATTAACACAAGGATAACAATAAGCTTACCTTTTATGATAAACAATAACATGTTTCTGCATTCTTCAATCAAGGTAAATCTTTTTTTTAAAACTATGGCATTTTAGTAAGCAGATATATGATGATTTATTAGAAGAATTTCAATTTTAAGTAGGTCCTGTCGATTACCCTGCATAAACAGACAATGTGCTCCATCAATCTGAGGATGAGCACAAACTTGTTTATTTTCTCAGTGTATCCTGCTATGTGTACATGTTCTGTTCTATGTCATATAAAAATTTGGATGTACTCTGTTGCTCACATTCCTAGTTATGTTAAAGACTTGCTCCTTCTACTCATCTCCCCAGCCACCTGAAGCAGTGTTTGCATGAACAATATATAAAAGCAATGTTTTTTAAATAAAATATTATTAATCACCCTCTCACCATTCTAATTTCAATGCCTTTCCATTGTTTGCACAAAAACATCTACAAAACATACTACTTTATTTCTCTTTTCTACTTTCTGAATGGCTGACAGTAATTTCTTTTGTTATGACAAGCTGGTCACCATAGTCACTGAAGTAGGCACAGTCTCTGTTTTCCATGGGCTTACAAGAAAGGCATCCCCATGTTACTGTTTGACCTGAGAGACTCATTGGGGAAAATGGCATGGTAGCACAATGGTGAGGTTACCTGGAAGCTGACATGCCCAGCTCTTACCTCATGTTCATCAGGGGAATCTCATAATACATTTTGTACATTTGTTCTGCTTCACATAATGAAAAGAAAGATAATTGGCATATTTTCATATGTTATGGTATATTCCAGTTTAAATGATATGCTGTTTAATTTTTATCAGTAATGTTATTACACCCATGTTTAACACTTGAAGATAAAATGAAAAAAAATGAGACACCGGGGAATATATGGAAGAAACTGTACTTGTACATGTGAGATAACAGATATTAAAGTGAGGAAAGACACAATTTATTAAAAAATTTAATTTATATCCAATTTTTTAAATGTTTTTATTTTGTAATTTATTCTTTATTTTATTAATTTTTTCTTTTTTACATTTTTTAAAAATAAGTTTTAGATTACATAAATGTTACATTAAAAATATATGGGATTCCCATATGACCAATGCTCTCCCAGTATCATACTTTCCCACATTAACAACATCCTTCATTATTTGTTAAAATTGATAAACTCATATTAAAGCATTGCTAATAACAATGGACTATAGTTTACATTACAGTTTTCACTTTGTCCCACACAATTTTGTAAATTATAAGAAAATATACAATGGCCTGTTTTTTTTAAAAAATATTATAGTTATTATTTTATTTATTTATTTTATTTGTATACCTTTTGGCTTTATTTTTGGAGAGGATATGAATCACAAAAGGATCACAACTGTGGTAGGAGAGGATCACTGGTAGAGGATGTTGAGTATGAGGGGATGTGTGGGGAGTTGTGCACCTGGAGCATGAATCTAAGGCACATGAATATGTTGAAGTGTACAAGGGACATTGACTCAGTGGTTAGAGACCTACACAATAATGAAAAGAATATTGAAATCCCATCCTGGGGAGTACTGCTACATTTTCTGAGAGAAGGGTAAGAATCCCCCAAGTACATGGGCAATGCCTATTGAAGAAAGGCAGACTATTACACCAGGCCCTTGATATTGATGATTGTACTTATGAACCTTTTGTTGTGAAATTGAAACTTAGACTACTATTATATATTGCCTTAGAATTACTTCCTGGGAACCTCCTTGTTGCTCAAATGTGACCTCTCTGTAAGCCAAACTCAGCAAATGAATGCACTACATTCAGCCTGGCTTGGATCATGACTCCTGGGGACAAACCTCCATAGCATTGAGTGATTACTACCAAGCACCAACAAGCAATGCATCTGGAAAAAGACCTTGACCAAAAGGAGGAAATATCAAATACAAGTGAGTTTTTATGGCTAAGAGATTTCAAAGTGAGTCGAGAGGTCATTTCAGAGGTTACGCTTATGCACATCTCAGTAGGATCTCCTTGATTCCACAATAAACAGTGTCTCAAGCACTGGGGTTCTTGAGGACTCTAGAGACATCTAGACACTACAGGCAGGGCAGACAAGCTCAAGAATTTGGCATCCTGTTGGTGGGCCTTACTTTGGAATGTATTCTCCACGATGTAACAAAGTTAGACTCATTTATTCTCTGCCCCTTTTACTTGAATCTAAAATTAACAGTATACTTGTTAAATATATGTCCCAGTGACTTAAATCTTTGGTCTATTCATATGCTGGTTGAGCCCTGAATCTAAGCAGAGTTGCAACACCTGTTTTCTAGGGTATTCACCTCACCCAGGGCGGCTAACAAGGGGATAATGATAGGCAATGATGATCCTAAAGAACAGAGAGTGTCTGTTACTGCAAGTGAGACAGCTCCATCCATCTGCTCTCTAAATTAGAAACAAAGTGGTCATCACCATTCCAAAATCCTCAAGATTGTGGAACGAAAAATGGACTAATGTAGACTTATTATTATTATATTATAGACTTATTATTATTCTAGAAAGGGAAGGGCTTTTATCATTGATTTTAAGGCAGTGGCCACGAGAAGTTCTGAGGGGAGGGAGAGGGAAGAATAAATGTAACTTGGGGAATTTTGGGTACCTTGGAATTTTCCTGCATGACATAGCAATGATAGATAAAGGCCATTATATATTTTGTTATAATATTTAAAATTCTGTGGGGCAGAGTGTTAAGTATAAGATAAACTACAGTCTATGGTTAGTAGAAATGCTTCAAAATGTGTCCATTAATTGTAACAAATGCACCACAGTAATGAAAAATGTTGTTTATGTGGGAAACTGTGGGAGTGGGAAGAGGTGAGGAATATTGGAATCCTGTACATGTTTTATAATATTTATGTAATCTAAAGCTTCTTTAAAAGTAAAAAAAATTAAAATAACTCAAATGGAAGTATAGACTGTTACTTCCTCTTTAATTAATTCATCATTATTTAAAGTCATTGCTAGTAAAATAATTTCAAGGAATAATTGGCAGAGTGATTTTGGTGTTTGTTCTACAAAGAGGTTAAATCCATATATCCAAATTAAACAAATATGTGATGTGAGGTATTCTATAGGAAAATAAATAAATTAGATTAACTGGTCAATGTGCTTGTTCCTGTTAGAACTGTCATTTGTGAAAATTGGAAAATGTTTCCCTGAATTCATCTAAGAAGTCTAAATTGACAGCTACCTTTACTATTCAGAACTGTTGACTTAGAGTACAAAATTGAACTACAGATTGCATTTAGAATATTATGGGATATTTTACAAAAGATGAAAGAATATCTAGGTTGAAGGTTCAGTATTGTGTCTTCTAAAATTAATATAATTGAATAATCGAATTGTGGAATAAAAGCATCAATGTTTGAAGTTTTAATACAAACACTATCCATAGCCCATCCTCTGTGTTTTCTACTCATATTGGATTATATTAAGATCTAGCTCATGATAAACTTCTAATAGTATGAAAGTAGATAATTATGAGGATTCCAATTGAATGATATCTCAAGTAAGTATAGAAATGCATCATTAACCTACTCTGCTTGGCTGATTTCATATCTAATTAGTGCTAAATAATTTAAATTTATAGAGAAAATGTTACTTTGAGGAGATAAAAATGGCTAAATATAGGCCAGATTTATATTTATCTAATTAAATATTTTAAAAGGTTGTAGATATTTTCATAATGTGTTATTGTATACTGTACATTTACCATTAAAGCTGATTACTTAAGGCACATGTTCACTGTATAAAATTGGCACAAATACAGTACCTGGAAATTATCTTCTGAAGCATTAAATTTTCATCATCTCCAAATATTATCCAGCTAATTTATGATTATCCCTTTCACAGAACTTTCCTCAGAGGCTGTCTTACATCATTGTTTCTTAAACTATGCATGATGGGTTTCAACATGGTTGTAAGAATGGCTTAGAATACAGAGAGCCCCTTATCTTACTCTGAGGTTTGCAAAACACTGGGAATCATATCGATAAACATGGTTGGACCAAAGTAGAAAATCACCACCATCAGATGAGAACAATAGGTGGTGAGGATTTTTTTCTTCCCTTAGAAGAATTTACATGGCGAACACTAAGAAATATGAGAGCAAATGAGGTGAGGATGAGACCGAAGGGTATAAGGAAAATAAATTCCCATTATTAACAGTACTTTCTCCAATGATGAAGTATACTCATATAAGAACAGGAGGATTTCCTGTAATTCACAGAAGAAGTGGTGGACTTCTCTTCAGCCACATCTGGGAATATGCATAAAGTAAATGGTATTAACCCTTAAGGCAATCACTACCCCAGTCCAGGATTCAATGGTCATATGCAGGCAAATTTCAGAATTTATAATTAACCACCTATTTCCAGGGGCTACAAATCACCAAATATGAGTCATAGACCATTAGATTGAGCAGAAAATATTCACTATCTGTAAGGGCAGAAAATGGAAATAAACTTGAAGCCCACAGGAAATTTACGAAATGTCTGACATACCTGACAAAAATTTGTTTAGCATCTTGGGTATAGTCATGGAGATGAAGGAGGTGTCCATGTGGGAGAACTGGCTAATCAGGAATTACATGGAGTTATAAAGCTGTGCATCAAGAAAGAGGAAGATTACCAGGATGGTATTTCCTGTGATGGCAACTACATAGATAAGGAGAAGATGTAGATGAGGTAGTCAAAATGCCTTGTTCCTGGAAGCAGTTCAATAGGTAAAAACTCATTATGGTGATTTTTTTTTTCTCCATGTTTTGTAAACAACTAAATTGGTTAAAGGAATTAATATATCATTTAACTCTAAAGATTTTAATTTATCAAAAAAAAAACTGACTTTTGCATATTAAATTTGTGATACAATCATTTTCTACAATTCTATCCCATTTTTTGTCCCTTAGAGAGAAATAGACTAAAAAGAACATTTGGATATTTTAATAAGTACATTTACAAATGCCAATAAAATGTATATTTATATAGGTTTCTAAGAGATAAGATGAGGATTGAGAAGAGGTCCTGATGCTTAATGTAGGTAGAATTTTCCATTAAATTGACTGTAATATTATGGAAATGGATATACTTGATGGTAACATAGTGAGTAAAACTAGCACAGCTGGTGTATAAATAGGATTGTAGCTGAAAGGGTAGTCTAAAGAAGTAAATGTAAATGGAAAGAAATCAGAAGAATAATCTAAGGACTGAGTAACATAGTGAGCCTGGAGTGCATGAGGGTTGTAGTTAATAATACAAATACAAGAATGTTCCTCTATGAACTAGAACAAATATAAATCACTATTACAAGATGGTAAGAATATAGTGATGCATGGGAAAATACAATTAATATAACTTAAGAACTATAGTTAACAGCATTATTGTAATATTCTTGCATCAATATCAAAGAATATACTATACCAATTCTAAGTGTCAATAATAGGAAGTATGGGATTTTTTCTTTTGGACAACATTCCAAGATTTACTTACTATGGTTATGACTGCACAACTCTGTGATGAAAATGACAGCCACTGAGTGTGCACTTTGGATAGAATGTACAAGGCATGGGGCTGTATAACACAGCAAACCATATGGTAGAAGACTGTCATTAACAGTGCATATATGAGAGTGTTCTCTTATGAAATATAACAAATGTAAAATATTATTACATAGTGTTAATAATAGGGGATGTATGGAAACAATATACCAACTGCATGTTATGGACCATAGTGGTAAAAGTCTGATCATATTATTTCCTAATCTATAACAATTGTTCCACAAAAATGTATGGTGTTTTTGGAGAAGTGATGTATGGGAATTGTGAACATCATGTATGATTGCTTTGTAGGCTCACAACTTCTCTAAAAAAATTATGTTAATGAATGATCATACCCAAAGATGGCTTTCTACAAGTACAAATCAAAGCATATAATTCAAATGTTGAATCATCAGGAATTTTTATAGGCAGGTATTTCAGGTTCTTGGATTAATTTGAAATCCAACGTGTTACAAAAATTTTGTAATGGAGCGCAGTTATTTTGCAAAGTATAATCAGTCAGCCCCACCATCAGTCAATTTAACAATATATTTCTCTTGTATAGAACAGTTTGGAAATATAATGTTTGCTTGATTTCTCTTATTCATATTGGGCTGATAACCAGAAAAGTTTAAATTCAATAGCAGATTCTTGGATGGTTGTGTTGTATGAGGATCATCTTCTTCATTTGGATAGGTGTGCCAGAAGGACAGCTCTCAATAGTTGACCCATGATGCTGTGCTGCATGCATGGTAGGACAAGAGCAATACAGGGAGTTGTCCTGAAAACTGGAAACCACATCCACCCCACATAATATGGAGATGAAAACAATTTTAACAATCAGTAAGACTGCCTTCCCTGACATTTCAATGTGAATAAGGAGGGTTGAGAGGTTAACTGGAAAATCCCAAACTGACCTTGCATTTATAAGATGTTTGCTCCTATATAGAAAAACAAATGTATTTTATAATATGTTATTGTCCTTCCAACTGGAAAGGCATATCATCTCACATCTATTTACAAAAGACAATAAACAACTCTTCTAGCTTTGTCAATACAGTCTGAGATTGCATTTTTTAAATAATGTATTCCTTTTATTATTTCATCATCCAGGTAAAACTGTGGCACCAGCAAGTTTTGTCAAAATCAGAGTTGAAACCTGCTGAAAAATAACAGACACTTCCAGAAGCCTGTAATGTCTCTTCTATTTTTGTTTGTCCATTTTTACTTAGGTACTATGTGTGAGCACAGCTGTGTTCAGAGCACTAATCAAGTTGATGTGATAGATGGGAATTTTAGTAAGATATGGTTCTTTTGTGACAAGTTAGGTTTTGTGGCCAAAATTGAAACAAAATCAATTTACATATCATTTTGCATAAATCAGTAACAGACCAGTGTTGAATTTGCTTCTCTTTTCCTATATATCCATGCCTAATATCTGAATATTCATGTATATCTATTCAACCAATGCCTTTTATGCCTATGGACTAGTAGGAACAAAGTCAGAGGTTATCCAAGAGAAGGGCCTCAGCCCCTCCCACCTAGCAAGTAATATGAACGTTTTTCAGTCTCAGAGTCCATGTGTTTGCAGAACACCAAGCTGTCTCTGTTTCAGAGAATTACCAGAAGAATACATTGAGATACACTTATTCAGGATCAGGAAAATGACATTCTGAGGACTTTTGACATTACTTATTCAAGTATGGCAAGAGAGGTGAATTTGGAGTGGGGTCAAGTTGAGAATCAAAGTGACCTTTTGCTAATGAAAAACATTCAGAAAGCTGTGAGCAGGATGGATTGCAAAGCTCTATTCTGTTTATGAAAACAGACAAATTTTCTCATACACAACTATTCTATTTTACTGATTAGCTTATAGGAAAAAACAAAGATATGAAATTTAAACTAAAAGAGTTTCATGAATTTGGCAGTGAGAAGAATCTCTGACATATTTTTCTGGATTATATTTATTTCAGTTTCCTAGGATACTCAAGCAAATGCCATAAAATGGGTCAGGTTAAAAAATCAGAATAATTTTGCTCATAGTTTTAGGCTAGGAAAAAGTCTCAATCAAGGCAATGCTTTTTTCTTAAATACTGTGTCATTCTGGGACTGGTTGCTGGCAATATTTGGTTCTTAGCTTGTCACATGGTAGGTAAGACAGATGGCAGCAGCTATCCTGACCTCTCCATTACCTTTCAGGTTTCATTGAGTTTCAGCTTCTTGCTTCCCTGGATTTCCCTATCTTGTCAGAATTTCACTCCACTTAATAGGATTAAGACCCATCCTGAATGAACTAGGCCACACCTTAACTGAAGTAACCTCATCGAAAGATCCTACTTACAATGAGTTCATACCCACAGGAATGGAATAAAATAAGAACATGTTTTTCTGTGGTACGTAGGGTTCCAAACCACAACATTCACCTTTACTTCTTACAATGTAGTCATATGCTGATTCCTTGAATTCTGCTTTTATGAAGGGAGGTTGTGATTTTTGGCCATGGGAAGGAGTTCTGTGCTCAGTGATTTCATTTTACCTGCTGCACTTCATTCATTTTTGATGACCCAGCAGTGCTTAATTAGCAGTGAGCTTGGTTATTTAGAAGAGGGGTGAATAGAGATCCTGGTATGGAATCAGGTACTTGGTGTCCCAGAAGAGAACTTCTATACAAGGCCCCAAATTATCTTGCATTTGTTTCATCAGATTGAACTTTCTTCTGAATAATATAAAGAGGATAATTATCAACACCTTTTATTAGATATTTTAAGAATAGAATTCTCTACCTCTTACTCAGCACCATCATGTTACAATAATTGTGTTGTAACTGTAGCTTCTCATTCAGGATGATAATATCTCCCCTCAGAAACAATTAATGAAAGGACAAATCCCACTTATTTGGAATTCTGTAGGATGATAGAAACTGGAGAAGGACTCCAAAAACACTGGTCAAAGAGAAAGAAAAAAAATATCAACATATAAACAGCAAATCTACCAACTCCTAATGCCTGTCCAGACTTCTCCCTCTTAGTTGTGTGCAGCTGAAGAGTTACACAGAGGCAACATATTCTGGAGACATCCTGCCATGGATTCAGACCATAGATAGCCTTATAGCAGCAAATTAGATACCTCTGTCTGTCCAAGAATGAGGACCCATGTCCTCATAATTCCTGGGCCGGACATAAGCAGATGGAGATTGAGTACATATAAAAGGGTCCCCAGAAATAAAATTGATTGCTGCAGAACTGTTTGAAATAGGTGCCTACACTTAACCAAGTATTTGATACTTGAAAAAATGACCTTTTTGAAACTGGGATAGCTAAAAGGGAAATAACAAGAGGTAGAAAATGTTCATAGAAAAAAAAAGAAAAAGGTGAAAACTGATCTGCTGTAAGAAAGGAATTGTAATGAGAAGGGAGACAAGTGAAAGAAAGAGGTTAAACCAATCAAAGGAGCTGGGGAGAAAATTTGGCACAAAACCAGAGCTTGTCAGAGATGCTCATAGTGTCTGGATATATCTAGAGCCCTCAGAAGACCCACTCCTTGAGGCACTGTTTACTGTGTCAGTCAATGAGATCCTGCTGAGGCAGGCATAAACATAACCTCTGGAATGGCCTACTGATTCACTTTGAAATCTCTTAGCAATAAAAACTCATTTGTATTTAACATTTCCCCCTTTGGTCAATGTCTATTTCCAGATGCATTTCTAGTTGGCACTTGGTAATAATCCCCTGGTGCCAGTCAGTTTCCTCCCCAGGAGTCATGTCCCATGTCAGGGGAAGGTAATGCATTTATATGCTGAGTTTGGCTTACAGAGAGGCTACTTTTGAGTAACAAGGAGGTTTTCATGAGGCAGTGGAAAAGGGGAGTGTGTTGGGTATATGGAAATCCCCTACATTTTCTATGTGACTTTTCTGTAACCTAAAGTTTCTTTGAAGATAAAATGAAGGAAATAAGACACTTGAGGAACATATGGAAGAAATTTTCACTGTACATACTAGATAACAGATCTTACAGTGATGAAAGACACAATGAATTAAAAAATTATCTTATTTCAAATTTTTAAAATTTTTTGTACTTTGTTTATTTTTAAATTATTTTATTTTATCTTCTTATTAATTTTATTTGGTTATTTTTTGGCTTCATTTTTGCAGAGATTTTGGATCACAGAACGGTCACAACTGTGTCAGGGGAGGATCACTGGTCTGGGGTTTCAGTGATGGGGGATTGTGTGGGAAGGGGTGCACCTGGGGCATGCCTCAAAGTGATATAAATATGTTCAAGTGTTCATGGGGCATTGTCATGGTGGGTGGAGTCCCAAAGATAACCACAAATATATTGAATTTCCATACTAGGGAGCACTGTTACATTCTCTAATAGAAGAGCATGAATTCCCTGAGTACATGGGTAGTGCATAGTGAAGGAAGATAGACCATTATGCCAAGCCCTTGATATTGATGATTGTACTTATGAACATTTTCTTTTGAATTTGAAACTTAGCCTAATATTATATATTGCACAAGGTTTTCATGACTCCTTCCATGACATTTTCATTCAGGTTTTCACTCAAGACAATCTTATAGGAAAGGCCTTCTTTGAACACTTTTCTAAAAGAGAATTTACCTATAACTCAATTTCAGTACTCAGGTCAATTTTGAAGAACTTTTATTTTTATTTTATATGACATAATTGTCATCCGTTTTTTTTGTTTTTTTTTTTCCAGTCTACCCTACTAGAATCTGCTTTGCTCATCTATGATTAAGAAATGGAACACATATAAAGCAGATAGCAAGCTGGTAGACTTTAATCCAACAATATCAATAATGAGTTCAAATATGAATGGTCAAGCACATTGAAAGTAAAGATTGCCAGAATTGATACTAATACAAGATCCAATGATAAGAAACCTACTTAAAATATGAAAATAGATATGTTAAAAATAAAACAATAATAAAAGCAGACCATACAAACCCTAACCAAAAGAAAACTAGTCTCTGACCCATATTGAAATTTCCAATATCTTTCCCACTATTACTAATCAGTTCCACCTACATACTAAATATGTATTTCAGGCCATGATACAATAAAATGACTGTTAGAAAGGATAAAAAGAGAGACTATAGCACGATATGACAACAGAAAGCCAATGGTCAAAATGGATGAAGTAAGTAATACCTTTAAAGTTATAACATTGAATGTTAATGGCCTGAACTCCCCAATCAAAAGACACAGACTAATAGAATGGATTAAAAAATATGAACCATCTATCTGTTGCTACAAGAGACTCACATCAGACGTAAGGAAACAACCAGGCTAAAAGTGAAAGGCTGGAAAAAGATGTTCCATTCAAATAGTAACCAAAAAAAGATGGGGTAACAATACTAATGTCGGACAAAAACGATTTTAAATGCAAAACTTATAAGAGATGAAGAAAGTTATTATATATTAATAAAAGGGACAATTCAAGAAGAAGAAATAACTATTCTCAATATTTATGCATCTAACCACAGTGCCCCAAGATACATGAGGCACAGACTGGCAAAGCTGAAGGGAGAAATAGAATTCTCTACAATAGTGGGACACTTCAATACACCACTCTCAGTATTGGATAGAACATCTGGACAGAGGATAATTAAAGAAACAGAGAATTTGAATAATATGACAAATGAACTAGACCTAACAGACATCTATAGAGCATTACACACCCAAACAGCAGAATGTACATCCTTTTCAAGTGCTCATGGATCCTCCTCCAAAGTAGACGATATGTTGAGTAACAAGACAAGTCTTAATAAATTTAAAAAGATTGAAATTATAAAAAACACTTTCTCTGATCATAATGGAATGAAGCTGGAAATCAATAATGGACAGAAAAACACATAAATATATGGAGATTAAACAACATATTCTTAAACAAACAGTGGGTCAAGGAAGAAATTGCAAGAGAATTCAGCAAATATCTTGAGATGAATGAAAATGAAAACACAACATATCAAAACCTGTGGGACATCACAAAGGCAGTGTTGAGAGGAAAATTTATAGCCCTCAAATCTTACATTACAAAAAAAGAAAGAGATAAAAAATAATGATATAACTGCACATCTGGAGGAACTAGAAAAAGAACAGTAAACTAATCCCAAAACAAGCTGAAGGAAAGAAATATTAAAGATCAGAGCAGAAATCAAAGAAATTGAGAACAAAAAAACAATAAGGAGAATCAACAAAACCAAAAGTTTGTTCTTTGAGAAGATCAACAAAATCAATGTACCCTCAGCTAGACCGTCAAAGAAAAAAAGAGAAGACACAAATAAATAAAATCAGAAATGAGAGGGGAAACATTACCACTGACCCCATAGAAATGAGAGAGATCAAAAGAGGATACTATTAACAAATATATGCAAAGAAAGTAGAAAATGTAGAAGAAATGGACAAATTCTGGAAACACATGAACCACCTACATTGACTTTAGAAGAAACAGAAGACCCCAATGAAGTATTCACAAGTGAAGTGATTGAAACCATCATCAAAAACCTCCCAAAGATGAAAAGCCCAAGACCACATGGTTTCACATGTGAATTCTACAGGTCATTCAAAGATGAACTAATACTGATCACAATCAAGCTCTTACAAAAAATTGAACAGGAAAGAATGCTAACAAACTCATTCTATGAAGCCAACCTCATCTAATATCAAAACCAGATAAGGACACTACAAAAAAAGAAAATTACAGACCAATATGTCTAATGAATATAGATGCAAAAATCCTCAGCAAAATACTTGCAAACAGAATCCAAAAGCACATTAAAAGAATTATACACCATGATCAAGTGGATTTTAGCCCAGCATGCCAGGGTGGTTCGACACAAGAAAATCAATTAGTGTAATAGACCACAATGATAAATTGAAGAAGAAAAATCACATGATCCTTTCAATTGATGCAGAAAAGGCATTTGATAAAATACAGCACCCTTTCTTGGTAAAAAACAATCTAAAAGATAGGAATAGAAGGAAGTTTTCTCAATATGGTAAAGTACATATATGAAAAACCTACAGGTAGCATTTTACTCAATGGTGAAAGACTGAAAGCTTTCTTGCTGAGATCAGGAATAAGACATGGATGCCCACTGTGACTATTGCTATTCAATATTGTGCTAGAAGTTCTAGCTAGAGAAATTAGGCTAGACGAGTAAATAAAAGGCACCCAAATAGGAAAGGAAGAAGTAAAACTTTCACTCTTTGCTCATGACATGATCCTCTATCTAGAAAATCCTGAAAAATCCCCCCAAAAGTTACTAGAATTAATAAAAGAGTTCAGTAAAGTGGCAGAATACAAGATTAATATGCAAAAAAAAATAGCATTTCTATACACTTGTGATGTACAATCTGAGGAGGAAATCAGAAAGCAAATTCCAATCATCTATTTGGGAATAAACTTAACCAAGTACATAAAAGACCTGTATTCAGAAAACTATAAACCTTGATAAAAGAAACTGAAGAAGACTTAAATAAATGGAGGGACATTCCATGTTCATGGATTGGAAGACTAAATATCATTAAGATGTCAATTCTACCCAAACTGATTTACAAATTCAAAGTAATCCTAATAAAAATCCCAACAGCATTTTTAGCAGAAACTGAAAAACCAATAATCAAATTCATTTGGAAGGGTAAGGGGCCCCAAATAGCTAAAAATGTCTTTAAAAAGAAGAACAAAGTTGGAGGACTCTCACTTCCTTACTTTAAACCATATTACTTAGTTACAGTGGTAAAAAAAATAAACAAATAAATAAACAGCCTGGTACTGGCATAAGGAGAGGCAGATTGACCAATGGAACCAGATTGAAAATGCAGAAATTAATGCTCACATCTACAGCCAAGCAATTTTTGACAAGACTGTTAAGTCTACCCAGCTGGGCCAGAACAATCTGTTCAAAAAATGGTGCTCAGAGAACTGGATAGCCATATCCAAGAGAAAGAAAGAAGACATCTATCTCACACCTTATACAAAGATTAACTCAAAATGGATCAAGGATTTAAATATAAAAAGAACAACCATAAAAATCCTACAAGAAAATATAGGAAAACAGTTTCAAGATCTTGTGATAGGTGGTAGTTTCTTAAACCTTATGCCCAAAGCATGAGGAACAAAAGGAAAAACAGGTAAATCAGACCTCCTCAAAATTCAGTAGTTTTGAAACTCAAAGAACTTTTTCAAAAGGGTGAAAATGTAGCCAACACAATGGGAGAAAATATTTGGCAATCACATATCTGATAAGGGTTTAATATCCATAATCTATAAGGAGATCATACAACTCAACAATAAAAAGACAAAGAATCTGATTAAAAAATGAACAAAAGACTTGAAAAAGACAAACTGTCCAAAGAAGAAATACAAATGGCAAAGAAACTCATGAAAAATGTTCAACCTCACTAGTGATTAGTTAAATGCAAATCAAAACTACAGTAAGATATCATTTCATACCTTTCGGACTAGCTGCTATTAAAAAGTCAGACAACTGTAAATGTTGAAGAGGATGTGAAGAGATAGGAATGCTTATTCTCTATTGGTGGGAATGTAGAATGGTACAGCCACTGTGGAGGGCTGTTTGGCAGTTCCTAAGGAAGTTGAATATAGACATGCCATGGAACCCTGTAATACCATTGCTAGGTATATACCCAGAAGAACTGAGAGCAGTGACATGAATAGACATCTGCACACTGATGTTCATAGCAGTGTTATTCATGATTGCCAAAAGTTGGAAACAATTCAGGTGTCCATCAACTGAGGAATGGATAAACAAATTGTGGAGTACACACATGATGGAATATTATGCAGTGGTAATAAGAAATGAAGTTATGAAACATATGACAACATGGATGAATCTGGAGGACATTATGTTAAGTGAAGCAAGCCAGAAACAAAGGGCTAAATACTTTATGATTGCCCTATTATGAACTAAATATATTATGTGAAATATAAATATATTATATGAAATATGAATATAGGTAGAAGTGCATATAAGACCATTTTCTTTGATGTGAACAAATGTAAGTTAATAATGCAAAATGCTAATATCAGAAAAAAAATTGCTCTATGTGAAGGAGACCAGACAGAGAATACTCCATATTGTATTATTCCATTTATATGAAATGTAAATATAAATTAATTTATAAAGATGAAACGAGATTAGTGATTATGTAGGTCTGAAGAAGGAATGCTATGGGGTGCGGAGTCTTTCTTTTGGAGTAATGAAACTATTCTAAAATTTTTGAGATGATGATTATGAAACATTGTGATTGTACCAAAGGCCATTGGTAATACATTTTGGATAGAATAGCCAGAAACAGCAGCTAGGTACAGCGGCGGAAGCACAGAGAGATTGAGAGGTGAGGAATTTTCTTGTTTGTTTGTCCCTTTTTGTTTATTATTATTATTACTGAAATAATGAAAATGCTCTAATAATGATTGGAGTGAATACAAAACTATGTGATTATAGCAAACACCATTGATTACACACTTTGCATGAATTGTATGTTTATTAGTATGTATCAATAAAATTGATTTGTTAAAAAGATAAATGAACCAACTCTAAAATCAGAATTATATAAGATTTGTACTACACATATATTTAGGAAATAGCTCCCTACCTCTTCACACTGCCTCACTCCTGACCTCTATTTACTCAGCAGAGACTGAAGAGAGAAATAGCTCTTGTGAATAATTTAATCAAGCCTTTGCAAAAAGGTAACTTCAAAACTTCCATTTTATCAATGTAGTTAAAAGAATGATGATTAAAAGGAAATACTGGAAATAATGGTCAGCTTCTTTTTTCTAATAGACCCAAGTCTGCACAATTTAAAAGGGGGGCAGGATTAAAAAATAATAATACCTTCAAGAGATCTTACTTATAATGGGTTCATCACCACTCAGCCTTTAGGCTAAGATCAAGTGTATAATGGGTTCATATTCACAGGAATGTAGATTGAGAATATGTCTAAATTGGGTTACATAATTCAATTTACCACACCATACATTGGCCTCCAAAAATAGAAACTGAAAAAAACAATATTTTTAGTGTCAAATGGATATGACTTTGATAATCTAACTTCCAGAATCCCTGCCAGTGCCTTTCCCCCAAGCACTGATGTTGTCAAACATGACTTGCAGTTTGAAGTCATAGATCATACATTGTTTCACCAACCAGTGTGATGTAACAAGTGCCTTGTAATTGTGAGCATTTAGGGTCCATCTTTGACTTTGCCTGTGAATAAACTGTGGTGCTTTGTATTGAGATAGTGCTAGTTTAATTTTTAACACCATGAATATTGTGGCCATGCTTTCCAAGAGTTCAGATAATGAAAATGAGAACATTTACTATGCTAATGCCAGCATGCCCAAAGCATCACCAAAAAAGAAGACTAAATGACTCTGTTATTCTAATGAAAGGTGGAAGGACACATACAACTGGATAAGGGAAGTAACTAAAACAGGAGATCCTGAATGATAGGCTGGGAAGAATTTTGGATTGGGTGTCATAGAGGAGGGGATCAAAGCACATGTGTAAAATCAATCTCATAAGTCCAGGATGAGACAGGGCAAGTATTTTTAAATTAATCATAAGTTTTTTTGTCTCCCCACAAGACACCAATGCTCAACTGAAAATAGTGGCTGCTGAATTGACTTGGGTATAAGACTAAAACTAAGATACATTAGCCTACTGATCTCTTAGTGTTCTATGAAATTGAATAAAGTAACATTTCCTAATTGAGAGGTTGAAACTAAAATGCCCTGTGGGCAAACACAAGTGTAAATTTTGACAACATGTTTTGGCCACTTATGTGAAGAGGTGATTCTGTCAGTTCTTATCAATGACTATGTTTTCTGCACTATATCAAGTTACGGTTCAAATCATGGCAACAAAAATATGTTCACCTTAGCTCTTAAGGATTTTGATTTGAAAAATGGAGTTTCAAACTGTTGGTCTTGATTTCTGTGAAGATTTTAATGAAACCTCACAAACCATAAAACAAAAAGATGGTGATATCTTGTCCAAACACAAACTAGACTTTCCTTATCTATCTGCATGTTTGGCAGACACTGAAAATGTAAAGTTTGGTATATTTCACTCTGTACAAAGTTCTTACCAAAGAAAATGAAATTCTCTTACTTGCTATATGTCCTGTATATAGCACTGCTAAAAAAGAATGTGGTTTGCATACCAGTGACAGGGAGGCTTTCATAATGAAAATTTTGAGCACTTTTCAGTTTCCTCAAAACCTGCAGAAGCATTTGATGAAATTGTTGATTTTTATAGAATTGGAAGGAGATAGTCTCTTTTGATGTGTGTCTGCAAGATGACTATTATTTCTGTTGGCTATAGATGTTAAAATGTTAACCTGATGTAAAATCATATTTTCAAAGTGTGGGACAAGAAGAATATCCTTTAATTTGGTAATTCATTGAGGATGAGAATGGAGAAAAAGATTACAGTAAAAGAAAATTGATATGCTATTTCCCTAAAACTGTTTGAAGAGGTCAAAAGGATGAGTTGTTTAATGTTTTTGAAGGTTGCAACAAAAACTCATATTAAAATTTTTGAAAATAGGACTGATTCAGTACTCTGGAAAAAAAAAGCCACCAGAAAACAGCAGGCAACATAAATAGGACTTTATGAATTTCTTCACTAAAATTGTAACATATTTGGAATCCAACTTCAATGTCAGAATTTCAAATCCTCTCTGTGCTTTAAAATAATTTTGCTTAGAAAGAGTGGTTTAACTTATCATTATGTCCAATGTGCTTTAAGTTATTTACAAATGATGGAAATTTTAGACATGAATAGCCTATATGATAAACTGTTGGCCTATAAAACAATTTTGGAGATACAAAGTGGATGGACATTTTGGGAGTGCTGGAGATGAATACTTACAAGTCTGAAAATATGATTTTGCTCGTAAGTAAAATCCCAAGTGTTGCATTATCAAATGCTTTTTTCATTAGAGAAGTTGTAGGTATACAGAAAAATCATGCAGAAAGTACAGTCACCATAACCCCACCCCCAACCCATACAGTTCTTATTATTAACACTTGGCATTTATGTGGTACATATTACTACACTTGATGAAACAATATTACCAGAATTACACTATTAACTGTAGTCCACAGTTTACATTAGAGTTCACTGTGTTACAGAATTTGTTAGAGGTTCCCCCTAATGAGGCTTGCAATGATTAATAGGTCATAAGGCTGTGCCTATGTGCACAGAGGCAGCCCATCTCCACCAAGAATGAACAAAAGATCCATATCACAGTGGGAATAGAGCAGATAAGGACCTTCACCCCCTCTGGGGGCCCAGGCCCTGCCAACCCCTCCAACATTCTAAGAATACCCAATCGCCTAGTCCACTACCCCCATGCCATACACTGGAAGAATTCACTTTTACAGCCTGTTATTGGCCCCAGGTTGTATTTGGTCTCTAAACCCCTCCCCATGGACTAAAGTTTCCCTGCCTATTGATGTACGGTATAAAGCCATATCCACCACTTTCCACTTGTGGGCTGAAGTCTATTCTTCAGACACCCTCCACTGGGAGAGCTTCTCAATAAACTTCCTGCCTGCAATCATCAGTCTCTGTGCCCCAGTGAGCGCTGCCGTTTTCTCCAACATTTGGTGCCAAAAAATGCAGGTCTGGGGTCACTGAGACTGACTGATTGGTGAGGAATCCTTGCCCTGCTGCCACCAAGAAAATCCATCCAACACCAGATACTGAATCATAGCTGGGTGATTCAAAGATTTCTCTGTCGGAGGATCCTGCTCTCTCCCCAGGACAACCCACACACACACACAAAAAAAACTTACTGCTAGGTCAATGATCTTTACTGACCCCATTGGCCACAATGAGTAGGCCTGTTTCCTCATGGGAAGGGACCCCTTGGCTCCACAGACATGCAGCTCCAAGTGTGGTCTGTTTCCTTGGAGATTTCTGACTGATTCAGAGATGCCTGCCTCACAGAGAATCTCCCCTGTTTTAAGAATCCTTAGTCTCACCCACACCACCTAAAATGGGGAATTTGATTTCACCCACCCAAAAAAACCACACCTCTAGGCTGTCTCCTTCACAATCTTAAAATTCTTTACCCAAAAGGAGACATTAGACCCCAAAAACTCATTTTTTAATTGACCTATGTGTGGCCACAATACAAATCGGACAATAAAAGTCAATGGCCAGAGAAGGGCACATTCAATTTACAAATTCTCCAAGACTTAGAAAATTTCATCCAGCATGCTCAAGACCCTAACAGACACCCAGCAGGTCCCAACACAGTTCCCACTACTAATTCACCCTGGGACTATAAGCCAGGTTCCCATGACCTTCCCCACATGGCCCACTTTTTAACCTGCATCTTAGAATGCATGAAAAAGGCTGCCCTAAAGGCATTTAATTATTATAAGATTAAAGAAAATTCACAGAAACATGATGACAATCTGGCTGCTTTTATAAACAGACTAACCAAGTCTCTCCTCAAATACACTAACTTAGATCCGGAATCAGAATCTGGTCAACTATACTTACATACCCACTTTATCACCGACTCGAAGAAATTATAAAAATTAGAGGGTGGCCCTCAAACCCCTCAGAAAGACCTAATTCAAGCAGCCTTCAAGGTCTTTAACAATAGAGAAGAGGAAGCTATATTAGAAAAATACAAATGGGATCAGGCTAATGCCTCCCTCCTAGTGGCTGCCCTCAGGTCTGATTCTCAGAAATCTAATTCTTCTCCTTCCCTCTGTTCACCCCTGGGACCCTTTTTCAAGTGTGGAAAGGACAGGCATTGGGCATGCTCCTGCCCTGATCCCAGACCCCCACCAGGGCCTTGCCCAGTGTGTTGCCACAAAGGTCATTGGAAGTCAGACTGTCCTGAAAATCCTGTTTCCAGGAAAGTTCCTCCAGTACATCCTAAAGACCCAGAGCTGGGATCCTCCTTTCCAGATCTCCTCAGATTAACACAGGATGACTGATGGGTCCTTGGTTCCAGACAGACCCACATCACCATCAGTAAGTCTGAACCGAGGGTTATCATCAAGGTTGGGGGTAAGCTGATCTTCTTTTTAATTGATACTGGGGCCACATATTCAGTCCTCCTAGAACATTCAGGACCTTTATCTCCTTGATCTCTATTGTGGGAGTTGATGACATCTCTTCTTCTCCTTTAATTACCAAGGCACTCATATGCTCAACAGAAAATCACATGTTCTCCCATCAATTCCTCATAATCCCTAACAGCCCCTCCCCACTCCTAGGTCATTTCCTTTACACTCCCATCTTCGCAAACAAACTTCCTTCTCTCCCTGTCTACGACACCCACTGCTCCCCTATCCTTACTGACATTCCTCCTGTACTGCAGGCAGAAATAAGTCCCCAGGTCTGGGATACTAATTCTCCTTCATTTGCAACACAGCACCCCCAGTTAAGATCATCTTAACAACCCCTCCTGTTTCAAAAACATTCCTCCTGCCCATCAGTGCTTGACAAGGTCTTAAAACCACTATGGACAAACTCTGTTCTGCTGTTTTTTGTTCCCACCAACTCAACCTTTAATACCCCCATCCTGGCAGTAAAAAAGCCAAATGGAAGCTATCACCTTGTACAAGGTCTTAGAACTATTAATGAAGCCTCACAGCTTATCATTCCCCTACTTCCTAACCCATACAGTCTTTTGTCACATATACCACCTCACACTACACATTATACTGTAATTGACCTCAAAGATGCCTTTTTCACTATTCCCCTAGATGAAACTTCTCAAGACTTTTCTGCTGTCACATGAGCAGACTCTGAGGACCCCCTAAACCCACAACAGTTAACATGGATGGTCCTTCCTGAGGGACTTAGAGATAGCCCTCACATTTTTGGAAAGACTGTATACTGAGATCTCTCTGACCTTCAGCTTCCCTCCAGTACCCTCCTTCAATACCTCAGTGACTTACTCCTCTGTAGCCCCTCCTTACAAATCTCTATAACTCACACTGTCACTCTACTTAACTTTCTTAGGGATGAAGGATATCACCTCTCCCCAAGCAAAGGACAATTTTTCAAAACCAAAATAGCCTATGTAGTTCTTCATCTCTCTCCCTCACATAAACATCTAACTACAGACTGAATCCAACTCATCAGGAACCATCCCCTCCCACATACCAAGGCAGATTTCCTTTCTTTCTTTGGTCTAGACAACTTTTTCTGTCTCTGTATTCCAAATTTTGGATGTATATCTAAACCCCTCTACCAAGCCTCTTCTGATGACCTGTGTTAACCAATCAATCACCCTCTATTGCTCAAGTCCACCTTCTGTAAACTTAAAGAAGCCTTAATGTCTGCACCCTCTCTAGCCTTTCCTAACCCCACTAAACCCTTTTCCCTCTACGTTGATACCCAACATGGATATGCACTAGGAATCTTAACACAACGCTATGGCTCTGATAATTGAGTCATTGCCTACTTCTCCAAACAGTTAGATCCTGTAACCCTTGGTTGGCCTACTTGCCTCAAAACCGTTGCCACTGCTTCCTTTCTGGTACAAGAAAGCTTTAAACTATCTCTGACAAATCATCTCAATGTTTTTTCCCCACATTCCTTATCTCCTCTCTTAACTCACAAAACTATTGCATCTATCTCCTCCACCCACCTCCAAACACTCCATGCAACCCTTCTACAAAACCCCAGAGTCTTCCTACACCACTGTCCCCCTCTCAATCCTGCCACCCTCCTTCCCACCAAACCCAACCCACCTGCAGAAATGCCTGAGACTAATTACTTACATGGTTGTAGTGAAGTGCTTGATCTCCTTGCCAAACCCCTTCCTAATATTTTAGTCACCCTTCTTCCTAATCCTACTCATACATGGTTTATTGATGGCCGTTTTACGAAACTTAACACTACTCAGGCTGGATAAACTATTGTTACCTTAACTGAAACTGTTGAGTCAGGTCCTCTTCCTCCTGGGACGACCTCAAAGTAACCTGAGCTCACAGCCCTCACCAAAGCACTAGTCAGAGGCAAGGGGCAAGCCCTAAACATCTACAGACTCAAAATATGCATTTTAAATCCTACACGCACATGCCCCCATTTGGCAGGAGAGAGGGTTCCTAACTCTTAGTGAATCCTCCATTGTCAACAAAGATCTCATCCTACAATTACTCAAAGTGGCATTGCTTCCAACCCAAGCTGCTTCAATTCACTGAAAAGGGCACCAAAAATCAAATTCCTCTATATCTGTTGGCAATAACTGAGCCAACACTGAAGCCAAAGTGCAGGCTACACAACCCTACTTCGGTTCACACTCCATTGTCTCACCCATTCTTCTAGGACTTCCATATCCTGCGCCCTCTTATATACCTTAAAATTCCCTTTTGGAAGCAGAACAAATTGAGGGGTGGTTAATGAAAAACGGAAAAATTATTTTTACCTGAATTAAAAACACACAACATTCTCACCTCCCTGCATAACCAGTACCATGTAGGACACAAACCACTTTCACAACTATTACCTAACTCTGTACACTGCCCTGGACTCTCAAAATATTTAAAAGAAAATACAAAAAGCTGCTCTATTTGTCAACAAACTAATATCCATGGAGGCTCTGCACCTCTCTCTTTCACAGCCCACCAATTTAGAGGCTCTAAGCCAGGCAAAGGCTGGCAATTAGACTTTACCCACATCCCACCTGTGAGGAAGGTTAAATACCTCTTGGCCTTTATAGACACCTGTTCCAGTTAGGTTGAAGCATTTCCAGTCATCTCAAAGTGGGCTGATGTTGTAATTAACATTCTGTTAATAGAAATAATTCCCAGATTTGGCCTTCCCTCTTCTCTGCAGTCAGATAACGGGACATCCTTCACCTCACAGATCACAAAAGAGGTTGCTAGTGTCTCAAGAATTACCTGAAAGTTACATATTCCTTACAGACCTCAGTAATCCAGAAAAGTTGAGCTAATGAAGGGGATCCTGAAACAACACTTAACAAAATTAACAATGCAAGTACAGACACTATGGACTGAACTTCTACTCTTAGCTCTCATGAGAATTGAAACACTTCCTCAAAACCCACACTTCCTAAGCCCCTTTGAAATCATATATGAATGCTCTTTTACTCTTACCAATATACCCTCCCAGTCAGCAGATTTTGACAGCAATATAGTTGGCCTAACACAAATGCATTCATTCCTACATCAGCTAACTGACTCCACTCTTCCTGCGCTTGAACCTTCTGCACCCTTGTTGCCTATTCATCCAGGTGACTGGATTTACCTAAAGGCCTTACACCCCAAATCTTTAACCCCAAGTGGGTGGGTCCTTTTCTTGTCCTTCTAACCACCCCACCACATCAAAACTTTTGAATTTCCCATTGTGGATACACTTTTCCAGATTGAAGTCAGCTCCACCACCTTCTTCAGACAGCAAATAATGAGACCCTGAGGTTCAAGATAAGTACACCTGTGAACCTCTGGGGAACATATGATTGAAACTCATGAAGGATACTTCAGGTTCTTCTTAACTCTTTACCGTTTCCTTCCATGGCTTGTCTACAAAGTACACCTAAATCTGCAGCATCAACACATATGGCACTACCCAGAGAAAACACTTTTTGTAGTATTCTATCCTCACACTTAGCCAACTTTGTTGTCCCCTTCACCCTTTTGCTAGAGCAATACCTTGAATTCATTAAGGACCTGTGGTTACAAGGTTTTTCTGACTTTTACCTCGAAGAAATCCTCTTCTTCTCCTTTGCCACCCTCTTCCTTTTCTTTTCTGAGTAAAGTCGCTCTACAATGGAATCCTATATTTTATCCTCCCACTCCTCTTTGCACTAACCTCTCAAAAAACCCCTTATCATCCCCTTACAGACACTATCCAAACCATAGCAACTGCAATTAACCATTCTGATTACTGGATATGCCCTGAGCATACCCACGCTGAAACCATATCCCTACTCACCTTTCCTTTAATCCCAGAAACTTTCCTGCATGTTCACCCAAAATATACTGGCTTAGGAGGTCGATGAGTTACAGAAACCACCCCCCCCTCCAAGTTTACCAGAGTATGAAGATATTCTTATTCTCCATCAGGCCTTAAACATCTCTCATTAGGGGGAAAATTCAAATTCTATTGGTATGGTCACAGTCTTAATGGACAGACCTTTCTTATGCTTTAAATACCTATCCACATGACCTTATGCAACTAATTTTGGACAGACACCCACTACATCTTGTAATCAT
>JAQZBX010009869.1:0-45268 GCA_029593785.1 Cabassous unicinctus
GAACCCGGGGCCTCTCATATGGTAAACGGGTGCGCTATCCATTGCGCCACAGCCGCTTCCTGCCGTGAGGTTGCTGCATCAGCCCACCGCACCGCTCAGGCCGGCGTGCCCTCACAAGGAGGCCTCGGGGCGCGAACCCGGGCCTCCCATATGGTAAACGGGGGCTCTATCCACTGAGCCACACCCGCTTCCCATACTGTACATCTTAATATTTTAAAATATTAACTCTGGGGTTTAGTCCCTAGGTTGTCCCTTAAATGTGTATCCATCTAGTGATTATGCCAGAGATTTTCTTGAATGATAGGTACCAATCAAAAAGATACCAAGACAAAAGCAGCTTTCACTCTCTTTGCAGTTTGGCTCTGCTTTGGCTGGTGGTCTTTTTCAGAGCTTAGCCCTCCTAGCAAGCAGCTCAGCCTGAGGAAAATGAGAAGTGCAGGGTCCTCTCTGTCTTATCTGAGCCTGCATGGAGCCAGAGCCTGGAAGCCTCCTCCTTCTTCTGGGCCTGTGCTCTCTAGCGGTACCAGGAAATTCCAGTTTACAGTTCACAGGAGTTTGGATGCCCCCTCTACTTCCTTTGGGACAGAACTCCTCCCCCTCCTGGGTGCCCTTTTGAGTGACTTAATGCAGGTAGTCCTTTGCCCCAGGCAGTTTCAGCTGGTTTCGCAGACTGTCCCAGCTGTCTGCTAATGGCTTCTCCACCCTCAGGACAAACTCTGGAAGGGCTAACCATCCTGGCCCAGTCTCAGACTTCCACCTGATAAGATTGGTACTGATGTACATGCACCCCAGTATGCACACAGGGGCCACTCTGCCCTCTCTGGAATAGGGCCAGGAACCCACAGTGGGAGTTCAACCCTGTATTGAGGGGTGGGAGAGGGATGAGCATGGGCACCTGGAGCCTCTTTTACGGAGTTTGAAGTTTTTTCTTAATTGAGCACTTGCCCAGTTAATGCAGCCCTTTAACTGTTTTCCATAGTTTTGAGGAAGGTTGCTACCTTTAAGATTCCTCTGCCTGCCTTTGCCCCAGGGGGATTGGAACAGTGGCCACCCTCAGAGCTATCCCCCAGCCATCTGAAGTAGCTGATCAAAGGTAGAGATCCTCGGAATTTGGGGGACTAGTTCTTTATGTCCCAAGCTAAGCCTGGAGCCAGAGCTCTAGTCCCCACTACTGCCAGCTATGAGGCTGAGGAATGGGGGGTGGTGGGTACTGCAAGGAGGGTGAAACTCACCCATCTTAATGCATATTAACAGCCTCTTCCTCCTGCTCCTCCCTGGATGCTGCACAGTGTTCCCGTGCCACAAAGTTGTTGATTCAGATAGTTCCTGCCTGTTCAATAGTTGTTTTGGTGGAGGGACTCATTCCCACAGCTTCCTACTTCTGTATCTTCCCACAATCCTCTTCTAATGAAATTGAGCAGGGTTTTTTTTTGCCTATTATTCACGTATTTCTGGTGTGAAATACCTGCTGAAATCTTTTGCCTACTTTTCTATTAGGTTGACTATCTTTTCCTTACTGAGTAGGAGTTCTTTATGTATTGTGGCTACGAGACTTTTCCTGGTTAAATATATTGTTAATGCTTCCCATTCTGGGGTTTGCATTTTCACTTTCTTAATGGTGTCTTCTTAGTATTCCATCTTCCTTACTGTGTCCCCCACCCCCACCCCAAATCAATTAGCTATCAGGTCCTGACAGTTTTGTCTATTAAATATCTCTTACCCTTTTTTCTTTTCTCCTTTCCTTTGCCTACTGCCTTTATACAGGCCCTCATTTTTCATGGCTTGGGTTATGGATCATATCCGTTCCATTCCATTTTCAACTGCTTGTAGAATGTTCTAAAATGTTAGATCTTGGCCATGACACTCCTCTGCCTAAAATCTTCCAATGGTACTTTAGAGGCTACAGTATAAAGCCCTAAATCTCATAACCTGGCTTCTGCCGTCTAGGCCTTCTTTAGAGTTTACTTCAAATTTGTATTCCTGGATGAAGTCATTTCTGACTGTCCTCCCTGGTTCTTTTTCATACTTTTTTTTTTTTTTTAAAGTATGTGATAGTCTTTACCACAGCCGTAATTATTAACACAACCTTCAGTTATCCATCTTTCATTTAATCTCTCTGCTGAGCCACTACTACTAGTGTGTTTGTTTTGGACATTTCCATATTAGTTATCTACCTAACTTTCTCTTTCCTTTTCAGACTTTTCCTCTGCCAGTTTAAATATTTGTGTTTTGACCTTGGTGCTCTTCTTTCCATTTGTTTTTGTTCTTCATCGTCAACTCTGATGACTTTAATGCCATTTTGTATACATATGACTTCAGATTTTCATTTCCAGATCAGACACTCTCTTGAACTCTAAATCCTTGTACCGTAATAGACATGGGTATTACTACATGCATATTCCATAGGCTCTTCAAGCTCAGTAAGTCCAAAACTAAGCTCATTTCCCTTACCTCCTAAATGCAATTCTGTATTTTCTACCCTTTGAACACCGCTAGTTGATGGGCCTGGCCTGTCTGTCAAATACCTACATTAAGAAATTAGTTCAAATGGTGCATCTGTGAAACCTTTCCTTGGCATCCCTTTCCCCCCGAATTGATCACTTTCCACTTTGTTTTCCGTTGTAACAGTTCTTTGATAGCATCTACAAACATTTTATTGTACATTATCAGTTCTCCCCAGTAGACTGTAAGCATCTTGAGGACTTTATATCTCCATTCTGCACAATATCTGCATAAATTATTGAGAGTTGACTGAGAATACTTCCAATTAAGCACATCTAAAATTGAATTCATCTTTTTGCTCCCCTCTTAATGTTCTTTAAAATTTCTTTATCTTTCATGATTAATTGCATCACCATCTTTTTAGTACCTTAGTTATGTATGACTCAATTCTTTTTCTGTCATTCCCCAAACTAGGTGATTTCTAAGTCCACAGCTATTTCTTCCTTTCCATATCCTTAGCTTGGTTGAGGTTCTCATCTTATCTTTGCTAGGCTGTTGCAGTCACTGTTCAAATATTCTATCTATCTTTAGGCTTTCCTCATTTATCTTTGATATTGTTACTGGAATTATATTCTTCAGATACAGTTGGTCATTTCCTTATTCAGTAACCTTCTTTTGCTCTTCTTTGCCTAGAGGATAAAGTCCAAGTTCAGTGAGTCTCCATGAACTGATAGAGCTTCTTTCCCATTCTCCCCTAAAGATACCTCCCCCCACAGCCCCCACCTCCCATCATTTAAGCACTGGCCTTAGCAGACTGCATACCTAAGTTCATCTAGTTTCTGTTACCTATATTGCCTTTCTCTCTATCCCTCTTGGGGGAGGCAGTGCTATAGAGGAATGTAGAAACCTAGGTTTAAATCCCATCTCTAACATTTATTATTTGTTGTCCTTGGACAAGCTTCTTAAGATCTCATAACACAATACTGGTGCTTAATACATGTTTTCGTCCCCTTTCAACCCTTGTTCACTTCTCCCAAACTGCAGTTGGAATATCTCTCCCACTTCTACAGAGCACTTACAGCATTTAATGCCATCTGCCTTGCATTATATTCATTTGTATACCTCTTTTAGCCCTCCAGCTAGATTGCATGCTTCTTATGGGCTGATACTGTGTCTTCTTGCACTTAATTCAGTTGAATATGTCAAGATTGGATGAAGGATTTGCTTTATTTAATCCTTTCTGTGTTATTTAGTTTCTAAATAACGAACTGATTGGGCTATGTTTTTTTTGGAGTAAAGTTGTCACCACAAGGACCAGTTGTAAAGGTCCAGCCAATTCAGACTTTGTAAAAACTCACCTGCTTAATTGGGATTCTAGTAGAGTGTGTTGTGTGTAGGACAGTTAGACAGTAGTCCTAAAGTTACATGTAACTTGGTTAGGAATTTAAAACTGAAATTTTAATGACTTTATTCTGCTGCTAAAATAAGTATTAAATTAAAGGAGGACTAAAATAGTAAATTGTATTTTTCTTAACAGCCGGTTGCTGAACCCATCCCCATCTGTAGTTTTTGTCTTGGTACAAAAGAACAAAACCGAGAAAAGAAGCCAGAAGAACTCATCTCCTGTGCTGACTGTGGCAACAGCGGTATGTGATCCCTGCTTTATCCCTTCTAAAACTTGTTAGGAAGGCAAGAGGAAAGTTTATTTAACTGAGTTTGTGTCCTTGATCCTTATGAAATCAATATTTTAATGTGATTCTGGTTTTAGGTAACTAAAATGAGCCTCTAGACAAGGGAGGGGTTTGAATGTGTAGCTGAAATGTTTAATTCAGTTAACCTAAATCAGTTTTTAGGTTGGGTTTTTGTTTTGTTTTTAACTTTCTATAGATTTATTTTTTCCTGTTGATTTTTATGTTTCACCGTCAAACATCTGCTGAAATCACAGCAATCAGTTTGAAATTTTGCTAGTTTCTTTAATAGTCACTACTTATCCTTCTTGATTTATGCTTCAGACTTGATGAATAGAAACAGGATGATAACAGATTTGTTTTACTTGATGGAAACTAACTTACATATGTCACACTGGGAAATAGAGTGTTGACATTGCAGTTTGGTGAACAGTGTGAGAATTCTGGGCTTTAAGGAAGATTTGTAGAGTCTCCTAATTTGCCAATTCTGGAGATATTCTTGCCTTACATTTTAAGAATTCACAAGTCCTTGTAGGAAGGCCTTTGTAAAACAGCATTATCTTTGATCATAGCTTAATTTTCAGTGTTTTATATTAGTAATTAGGATTTAGCACAGAAACAGTAACCACACTGGATATTTCAAGAGGAAAGGAATTTAATACTAAAATTAGGTATTTGTGAAATTGTTGGAAAGACTGAAGAGGCAGGCTTTAGACTGGGCTTCAAGAACTGACTCCTGGAGCACTGTAGAACTGACCTAGCGAGGGAGTCACTATATTGCCCCCGTGTAGGAGAAGTGGAAGCAGATGGCCACCACAGAATTATTCAAGGATACACTGTTGTAGCTGGTTCCTGAAATACTGAATCTGGCCATTATTACAACTTCTCTGGAAAGCCTTGTTTGTGAAGAGTAGATACTGGCATTTCTGTGACTTTGTTTATCATTAGACAGTCAGTACTGGGAAGATGAAGATCTTTGCTTCATTTCTACCTTTCAGATATTACATGAACACATACAATTGGTAGAATTTAGTTCAGCTCAGCTGCAAAGGAGTCTAGGAAGTATTGTTTATAGCTTTTCAGACTTTATGTACAGAAAAATGTATTAGAAAGAGGTGAAAATAGATCTTGAGTGCTCGGTGAACCTATCCAACAAATAACATAAACTAGAATGAGCTCTGTATGGATTTCTCTTAAATATAAACCATAAAATCATAAAAAATATTAGATAAATATGTAGTGGCATATTTCCAAACTCTTAGTGATGGAACCTTTCCCCCAAATGAAATCTTATGGGGATCCAAATATATAAAATAGATAGGCAAAATGTCTCCCTCAGCTAGAAAAATGAAAGAGCTGGAAAAAGAGACTGGAATTAGCTAGGTGGTAACCCTGGAATGAGAATAGGTACTTAGAACAACTATAGGAGTACCAGAGGAGGCAAGAGACTGCTCAGAGTTCAGCTTTTGTAAGTGAAAGCAGGATCCAGTGACCAGTCCTCATTGCTCAGCCACATGGCTGCAGCTATAGCAATCCTGCCTGGATTCCCAGTGGTCAGCTGGGGCCAGGTCTGGCAGAAGAAACCTCCTCCTCTAAAAGTTGGGGTTGAGGGTCATGGTCGGTCTGGGGGATGCATGAGGGACCAGCATGGAAGCTGGCCTCAGTTTCTGCTTCTGGACAGTAGTACTTCCAGCCTTTCACCAGCATCCTCCTGGACATAGAGAGCTAGTGTTTTGTTTTTTTTTCCTTTTGTTTGTGGGTGTTTCTTAGTCTGGCAGATGCCTGAGAGCACAGCATAGACTTTGGCCTTGGTTTTAGCTTTCTCTGAACAATGGCTTCTGGCCTCACACCAGCATCTTCCAGGACTTAAAGACCCAATGTATTTTTTCACTGGCTGTGTTTCTTCCTTCTTTTTCTTGTGTTGTTTGGTCTGGTGGATCCCTGAGCCCAGTGCCCTTGGTTTATTGGTTTCTCTCAGAAGCAGCATCCTCTGGCTTTATACCAGCATCTACAAGTTCACATAGAGCCAGTGCACTTGTCCCTCCTCTGTTGGTCGGTTTTTTTCTTTCTCTGTTTTATGTTTTTGGGCCTGGTGGATCCCTGAGGGACAATCAGGGATGCTGGCCTAGGCTTTGGTCTTGAAAGTAGGAGCATTGGGGAGCATTGGCACATAACATGAGACCTGGAAAGGCAGTGCACATCACTATTCCCCCCACCCCCCCCTTTTTTCCTTCTTTTTTTGGGGGGTGGGGTGGGATGGGGTTGCCTGTTCATAATTTTTCCCTTGCTCTCCTTTAAAATTTTTTTTTTCTTCTTGCTCTTATTCTGGTGAACTGAAAAGTGGGAGAACAAGATTTCCGGAGTAACCATAACATAATACCCAGAATGTCCAGTTCATAACAAAAAATTATAAAACATTTAAGGAGACAGAAAAGTCTTCCTCACTCACAGGAAAGAAAAAGAATTCAGCAAAAAATATTCTAGAGGAAGCATAGTCTCGGCAACTACTAATCAAAGATCTTAGAACATCTCTCATTAATGAAATTAATGAACTAAAGGAAAACATCGACAATGAACTAGGGAAATCAGGAAATCAATATGTAAACAAAATGAGATTTTCAACAATAAGAGAAATTATAAAGAAGTATACTTTCTAGAACTCAAAAGTACTATGACTGAAGTGAAAAATTCAATAGAGCATTTCAAGAGCAGATTGGGGGAGGCAAAAGAAAGGATAAGTGATTCAAAATAGGTCATTATAAAAGATCATTTAAGCAAAAAAGAAGGCAGTAATGGAGGAAAGGAGGGACAAAAAGGATACATGATTTACAAAAAACAATTAGCAAAATGGCAGAAGTAAGTTTTGTTTTATTAGTAATTTCTCTAAATGAATATGGATTAAACTCTCCAACAAAAGGCAGAGATTGGCAGAATGGATAAAGAAATATGACCCAACTGCATGCTTTTTACATGAGATTTATTTTAGATCCATTGATACATAGGTTGAAAGTGAAAGGATGGGGAAAAACATTTCATGCAAATAATAATCAAAAGAGAGTAGGGGGTGGCTATAGTAATATCAGACAAAACAGACTATAAGTCACAAACTGACAAGGGCATTATATATTGATAAAAGGGTCGATTCAACAAGAAGATTCAACAATTAAATATATATGCACCAAAGAACCAAATGCCAAAATATAGAAAGCAAACATTTACAGAATTGAAGGGAAAAACAGAATTCCTACAGTGATAGTTGTAGACATCAGTACATCACTTTCAACACTGGATGGAACATCTAAACAGATCAATAAGGAAATAGAGGACTTGAACAGTGCTATGAAACAACTAGATCTAACTGACACATATGTAAAACACTTCACCCAGTGGTGGAATACACATTCTTTTCAAGTGCACACAGATCATTCTCTAGGATAGACCGTATGTTAGGGCACAAGAGAAGTCTAAATAAACTTTAAAATATTAAAATCATAAAAAGTAGCCTCTCTGGCCATAGTGAAATGAAATATGTGGAAATTAAATAGCACACTCTTAAACACTCCTAAACAACCCACAGTCTGAAGAATTTACAAGGGAAATTAGAAAATATTTAGAGACAAAGGCAAACAAAGAAACAACATCTCAAAACTTATGGGATACAGGAAAGGTAGTGCTCAGAGGAAAATTTATAGCTAGGAATGCCTATATTAAAAATGAAAAAAGATCTCAAATTAATTACCTAACTTACATTTTGAGGAACTAGAAAAACAAGAGCAACATAAACCCAAAGTTAGCAGGTGAAAGAAAATAATTAAGATTAGAATGGAGATAAATGAAATAGAGAATAGAAAAACATTTGGGAGAACTAACAAAACAAAATGTTGGATCTTTGAAAAAGCAATAAAATTTACAATCCTTTAACTAGACTGACAAAAAAAGAGAAAAGATACAAACAACTGAAGTCAGAAAGGAAAATGGTGATATCACTACTGACCTTACAGAAATAAAATGGATTATAAGAGAATATTATGAACACAATTTTACACCAACAAACTAAATAATCTAGAAGAAATGGAAAAACTCCTAGAAATACATCAATTACCCAACTGACTCAAGAAAAAATAGAAAACATCAACAAACCTCTAACAGGAACAGACACTGCATCAGTAATCATAAACCTTCCACCAAAGAAAAACCCAGAACCAGATGGTTTCACTGGTGAATTCTACCAAACATTTAAAGAAGAATTAATACCAATCCTTCTCAAACTCTTCTAAAGAATTCAAGAGGCAGAGAACACTTCCTAATTCATTCTATCAGGCCGGCATTACTCTGATACCTGGTATGAGCCTGGTAAAGCTATCATAAGAAAAGAAAATTACAGACCAATTTTCCTTATGGATATGAATGCAAAAATCCTTAACAAACTATTAGGAAACCAACCAAATCCAATGGCATATTAAGAAGATTATATACCATAACCAAATGGGATTCATCCCAGGAATGCAAGGGTGGTTCAACACACAAAAATCAATGTAATAGACCACATAAATAGAATGAAGGGTGAAAAAACCCACATGATTATCTCAGTAGATGCAGAAAAAACATTTGACAGAGTCCAGCACTGTTTTTTGTTTGTTTGTTTGTTTTTAAATAAAAACACTCAGGAAAGTAGGGATAGAAAGGAACTTTCTCAACGTGATGAAGACCATTTATGAAAAACCCACAGCTAACTTTATATCTAATGGTCAGAGACTTAAAGCTTTCCCCCTAAGATCAGGAATGAGACAAAGATGCCTGTTTTTACCACTGCTATTCAGTATTGTACTAGAAGTTCTTTTCAGAGCAGTTAGGCAAGAAAAAGAAATAAAAGGCAAATCTCCATAGGGCTGTGTGAATACCCCCAAGATGTCACTTGTCTTCCCCCTGAGCCAAATATCCAAGAGAGAGCAAGGTGGAAGCTGCAATATCTTTTCTGACCTACCCTTAAAAATCACTCTCAGTCATTTCAGCAATATCCTATTGGTTACACAGGTCAGCCCTATTCTGTGTGGGAAGGGGCTATACAAAAGCATGATTACCGTGAGGCAAGAATCGGAGAGTAGCTTGGAGGCTGGCTATCATAATAACCAGTGAAGAAAAGCGTGGATATAGTCAAGTATATAAAGTTAAAGTATTTTGTAAATTGGAAACTAACACACCCAGAATAAAAAAGGGCAAGTATAGTTTGGGGTAAATAATTGCATTAAAAATGACAAAGGGCTGAAAGCTATTTAAATATAAAGACCATATTTACATTTGTAAGAATAGAGTTCAAGGGCAGAGCCTCTCAATAGGCAGTTTATATGAGGGGAAATTAATACTTGAACATATGAAAAACAGTATTTTATCTAATTAATTATAGGAATGTACACCAGAGCAGCAGTGAATTATCATTTTATACCTTTTATAATAATAAAATTGAAGGACAAGAGAGCCCAAACCTAAACCTGATAAAATTGTGGTAAGATTTGTACTTCGTTGGTGACACTGGATATTTGGAAAATGTTTTGGTGGTACATATCAAGCTATAAATATATTTATTTCATTTTAGTCACCAACCCCACTTTCAGGAATTTATTGTAAGGAATTAATTTAAAAGAAAGAAAGAATCTATAAGCATGAAAATTTTCATTTTACTGTTCTCTATGACGGGTAATAATCTAGTATTTAACTGTAGGGAAATCGTCAGGTAGGTTATAGTGTAGCAATTCAGTGGAATATTATTGGTTTAAGGAATATAAATATAAAGTTAATTTGAAACAATGAATAAAAGCAGAACAAAACTTATATATGCTATAATCTACAACCAAATAAATTTTTTTAAAAAGTTAGTTTAAAAAGGAAAAGCAGAACATGAAAATGGTTTTTATTTTAGGGTGATGGAATTATGGATGAGGTTTTCATACTTCCTCTCCTAATTTCCTTTAATGTTAGTGATGCTTTAATGAAAAACTTCTTACCATCTCATAAAAGAGAAAATTCTTTTTAGGACTAGAAAAAAGAGGAGAGAAGATAATTTAACCGTTCCTGTCTCTCATCAAAGAAAAATAAACATAACCAACTTTTAGAGCAGGGAGACTAATCTTTTCAGAATTGAGGGCAAATCTGCTTTTGATTTTTTATTCTCTCCTACCATAAATTTTGAGAATTAAATTTATAACTTGGAAGAAAGAAGAGTTTTTCCTGTTGCTATTAATTATGATCACAATAGAAATATTACTTATGGTTTTAGTTTTCGCTTACATGCCTTAATCATGGGCACAAATGATGGAATTTTTATTGTATATTTTTAAATTATAATAGTAACAAAAAAAAGTAAGATATGTTACGAGTAAAAAATGAGAGCGCAGAAGGGTATAAAGTGAAATGTGAAATCCTTCTCTTTCAAAATGTTTATAGCTCCATTTCTTTGAATGTTACCACCATAAACAGTTCCTTTTATTCTTCCAGATATAGCCTGGGCATATTATATCTTCATATATATACAAGTATATGTGTGCAGATATAATGCTTTAGTGCAGGCATAATAAAAATGTGGGTCTTGTCAAGTTTTTTCCAATCAATATTTGGGGGTGGGGCATGGTTTCTAAATTCTGTTTACCATTAACAAATATGAATTGTGGTACCAAGCCCTAATGAGAAATGTATGGCAAGGTTCTGGGAACATGTTGTTTAAGTTTATAAATATTTTGTATTTATGATAATTGGCTTTTTCTTCATCACTTCTTTAGTATGATTTAAAAAATCTTTATTGGGGGGCGGATGTGGCTTAGATGGTTGGGCGTCCGTCTCCCATATGGAGGGACCTGGATTTGATCCCCAGGACCTCCTGGTAAAATAAAAGAAAAATATACAAGGCGCCCGCCGAGCCACGCAGCAGATGATGACGTAATGGGAGAGTGACACAGGGGAGAGCTAAGATGAGACTTGGGGGTGGGGTGGGGGGAAGGAACTAAGGTGGGGAAGGAACTAAGGTGGCGCAGGTGGCAGAACACCTCTATCTCACATCGGAGGTTCTCAGGATCGAATCCTGGTGAAGACAGGAGGAGAAGGATGAGAAGAGAGAGCAGGAAACAGACACAGAGAATTGCCCAGCGAATGGACACAAAAACAGCAAAAACGAGAGGGGGCAGGGGAGGCGCGGTTAAAATGGATAAAAGTAAATAAATAAATCTTTTTTAAAAAATCATTATTGTTTCATTAGTGATTTCCCTCCCTCTCTGAACAGGTCATCCATCCTGTTTAAAGTTTTCCTCTGAACTAACGGTTAGAGTGAAGGCCTTACGGTGGCAATGCATCGAGTGTAAAACGTGTAGCTCCTGTCGCGATCAAGGCAAAAATGCAGTGAGTACCTTTGCTTTCCATTGTGGTTATTTCACATAAAAGTAGAATATACAATTGGCATTCCCAGTAAGTATGGCTGGTTATTTTTCAGTTATTTGGTCTGACATAATTTAGGACTTTATATTACACCTCATTAACTTAGAATACTTGGTCATTTAGATTTGGATTATATCTAAGTAGTTTGTAAAGCACCTTAATTACTAAGTTACTTAAAAAAAATAATCCCCCAAATTTCTTTGAGCATTGTGGAACATTTGTTTAGGAATGATTGTTTAGTATATTAATTACAAATTGTTCTCTTCTTGTTTTTGTTATTAAAACAGACCAAAGTTAGCTTAGTTTTGGATTCTGGACATATTTGAAAATAATGAAACTATAGTTCTTTATCGAAGTGGATAAAGCAAAACCTTTTGCTAACTCAGACAGTCCATTTACTTAACACAAATTAAGAAAACTTTCACTATTACAGTCAATAACGCATCTCATTTTTGAGATCTTTGTAACTTCCTGGGTTTTGTGAAATCATAATCCTGATGTGTTTCTGTTTCATATGGTTAAGCAGAACTACCCTTTCCTTTTTTTTTTATTCTAGGATAACATGCTCTTTTGTGATTCGTGTGACCGAGGTTTTCACATGGAGTGTTGTGATCCACCACTCACCCGAATGCCAAAAGGTGAGAAATGCTTTCTGAAATTAAACTGGCAAAATAAAAGGACACATTAATGAAGGTACTTTTATTGACTTTAAAATGAAAGAATCATTTGGATCTTTCTATTTGGGATTGTTGAAGTAGGAAGAATGCTGTCACATTAAGGGTGGAGTTAGCCCTTCTAGTTAGACATCTTAGCATTCTTATATAGTATGGATTTATTATTATTTTCCTTTATTTTCAATATTTAAGAATCCATGAAATGTGAAGTAGTTCATTTATAAATACTTGCCAGTCCTTTAGCTAGAGACAGAGTACTTGCCTCATCTTGAAATATCTTTCTTTAATTTAAAGGAGGAAATGAAATTGTATTGGGTCATGTTGATTATATATTGCTCATCACTTTTGAGGGGCATAGAGCTGTCGATTCTCTGGCTTATTCTAATTTTCTTAACTTTAAAAATTTTTAGAAAACCTTTTTATATTATAATTTGCATGCAAATAGGTGCATAGATCATTAGGGTATGGCATAATGTTTTATTTCTTTTAACTCCTGTCCTTGAAAGGTACTTAGTTGGGATATAATTGCTTGTTGGGAGAGCCTTTAGATCGAACTTCCATGGAGTACCATCATATATGCTTATAGTTTTTTTTTTTGTTTTTTTTTTAATCTAGTTAGTTACCTGTTTTGCCTTATCATAAATTCCATTTTCAATTGTGATTTATAGGATTCTTAAGTATAATGCATATAGAATATTTGATAATGTCTATTCAATTTGAGAACTATTGATGGAAAAGGCAACCTTAGGTTATAGCCAAGTTGTTTCACTTTAGAATCCCATTTGAGTTCCTCTTATGCCACTTTATTGTTAATTACCTTTCAAAAACTCTTAAATTTATGCATATAGGAAGAATATATACCCCATTTTCTCTACCTCTTCCATATTATTTGAAGTCAGGGCAAAAGGCCTTCTAACAATCCTTTAAGATAAGAAAGATTTTCTTATGTCGTCGTCTTGTATATTTAATCTCTACAAAAGAAATTTTATAGCACCTTAGTGAAGAAGTTCTTTTTATTCTGACTTTTTATTGCAAAAATAGTATAAAGTTCTCATTATACTCTTTGTCCAGCTTTCCCTAATGTTAACACCTTACAAAACCATAGTACAGTTATTGAAACCAGGAAATTTACATTGATATGATGATGATGAACTAAGATACAAATCTTATTTGAATTTCTTATTTTCCCACAAATGTCTTTTTTCTGGTCCAGGATCCAATCAAGGATCTCACATTGCATTTAGTTGTGATATTTCCTTAGTTTCCACTAGTCTGTGATAATTCCCCAGATGTTATTTTTCCCGACCTTGATGCATATTTATCCTACTAGCCAGTTATCTTATAGAAAGTCCGTCCATTTGGGTTTGTCTGTTGCTTTCTCATGATTAGATTGAGGTTATAAATTTTGACGAGTATACTGCAGAAATAATGTTATACCCCTTTCATTGAATCATGCTGGGGCATATGATAGTGATACGTCTTATTACTGATATTAACTTTGATCACTCTTACAGTGATGGAACCTAACAAACACCTGAAAGTTATTGTTTTTCCCCTTTGCCCATTAACTTTTAGCATCCATCCATGATTTCTTGCCTGCAACAGTTATTACTCTGGTATTTGTGTAATGATTTTCTTTTGCCATCATTCCCTCTACATTTATTACTTGGAATTCTGCTTATAAGGAAGAGCTATATCCCTTATTTATTTGTTTGTTTATTTATTTATTTATTTCAATGTAGACTCATGGGTATTTATTTTATTCTGTGAGTTATAATTCATCGTCATGATTCTTAACCTTGTTACTCAAATTATCCCAGATTTGGTTATTGGGAGCTCCTTCAAGTTGGCTCCTGTGTCCTTTTGATGTGTCTCCTTTATTTTTTGAGCACATCCTTGTTTTCTGGCACCACTAAATATTCCAGGTTATTTTGTATTCCCTGTCCTCGCCCTGAAATTAACCATTACTCTCTGGAAACCTTGCTTCTTATTTTGTAAGATGGTATTTAGAAACTATTCTGGGTGCTATGCTTAGAGTAAGGATTTTTAACTGAGGACCAGTGGACTTTCTTCCATGTGTGGGCTTCAGGGTGTATGTTAATCCCTTCTAATTGTTTGTAGAATTTTGTGTATATATATGTTTTTATGTTCATTTTTCTGGGCGGCTTTCATCAGATATTCAAATGAGAGTTCTTGACATGAAAGAGGGAAAGAATTCCTGGCATAGAGTATCTGAAGTCTTTTCAGTTTATTTATGTCTATGGTGCTTTTACATGGAATTTTATTTCTTTTTAGGCATGTGGATATGTCAGATATGTCGACCTAGGAAAAAAGGACGAAAACTTCTACAAAAGAAGGCAGCACAGATAAAACGTCGCTATGCTAATCCAATAGGACGTCCAAAAAACAGGTTAAAGAAACAAAACACGGTGTAAGTTGTACTTGTGGCAAGGTGAGGGGAGAAAAGGATAGGATCTTCTCTATAGTGTAGGATTCACTTATCTTTATGAAAAAAACAAAAACAATTTCCATTGCTTTAACTGGTGCTTGTATTTAATAATAGCTAAAATTTACTGAGCCCTTAAGTGCTAGGCATTGTTCTAAATGCTTTACATGTGTTGAATCATTGAATTCTTCCAACAACCCAATGAAATAGTATTGTTATTACTCCCATTTTTTAGAAGAGGAAGCTAAAAGGTATAAAGAAATTAACTGGGGAGGTGGGGAGGCGCGGATGTGGCTCAAATGGTTGGGCATCCGTCTCCCATATAGAGGGAACTAGGTTCGATCCCCGGGACCTCCCGGTAAAAATAAAGAAAAATATAGAAGGCGTGCATGCCGCCAGGCCCTGCAAGTGGGTGCGCCGCCAGGCCCCGCGAGTGGGTGAGCCCCGCAGGCCCCATGCATGGGTGTGCTGCCAGGCCCTGCCGAGCCATGCAGCAAGATGATGACATAACAGGAGAGTGACACAAGGGAGAGCCAAAATGAGATGCCAAAAAACCAGGAATTAAGGTGGCACAGGCAGTAGGACGCCTCTCTCCCACATCGGAGGTTCCCAGGATTGAATCCCAGTGAAGACAGGAGGAGAAGGATGAGAAGAGAGGGCAAGAAACAGACACAGAGATTGCCCAGCGAATGTACACAAAAACAGCTAAAAACGGGGGTGGGGGCCAGGTAAAAATGGATAAAAGTAAAATAAATAAATAAATCTTTAAAAAAAAAAAAAAAAGAAATTAACTTGCACAAAGCCATATATTAAGTGTTGAACTGGACTTAAAGTACTTTGGCACCAAAGTCTGGCTGTTAATCCTTGCCTTATAGTGCTTCTTTTGTATTTAAAACAAAACAAAAAAACAGGAAAGAAATATTAGTACTATTGTGGCATTTCACAGATTTCTCTCCTGTTCTAGACTCAGTTGTTAATTTCCATTAAATGATGCACTAATCACTGGATAGCTTCTTCCTGTTGAGGTGATACCCAGGTCCCATATCTGTGTTTTCCTTATGTAAAATAATTTGTGTTTTCATCTATTAGCCAAGATCAGGAATATAATTATCCCTCGTGGACTAGGAAATTGGGCTATGTCTGGAGGAGGTGGGGCAAGATTCAGTAACTAATTCTGTCCCTTTTGAATATCTCTGTAGTTATTCATCTTTGATATTTTATAAAATATTTCAGGCATGTCACCCTCTCTTTAGATTCTCAAGAATATTACCTACTTTTTTCCACACTTAAGACTACCTTGAAGGTGATATATAACTGAAATGAGTGGGCATTAGAAGCTTGAAATATGCAGAACCAGTAATGTAGTCTGTATTAAATCAGACTTTAATTTTCCTAAAAAATGATTTTTTGATCCCTGACTTTCAAAGAGCAACCTTTTCCTTGTGTTCAGAGGAAGGTACATCTAAGTTGGTGCAGAGATTACAGTATTATAGGACTTTATACCTGGAAGGATTTTAGTTGTTCTCTGCTCCAACTCTTGTTTTATAGATAGATTAAAACACTGATGTTTAGAGAGACTGTGATTTGTCCAAGATGTACAGCTAGTAAGTGGCAGGATTAAAACTCAAATGCATCTTTTGACTCCTGGCCTAGGGTTCTTCTCACAATCAATAACCAGGCTTCCTGGAAAGAAGATATTTCTAATAATATTCTCACTCATATACTATTTATAGTTTTCAGAGCTTTTTAACAATATAGATTTTGTAAAAAGCTGTAAAGCTATTTACTAATATATGTTATATATAAATAGAAACCTTATAAAGATTTCTCTTTAATAGTTACCCTTTTCCCTGTTTGATTCTTTAGATCAAAAGGTCCCTTCAGCAAAGTTCGAACTGGCCCTGGAAGGGGTCGGAAACGTAAAATCACTCTCTCCAGCCAATCAGCATCGTCATCAGAAGAAGGATATTTAGAGCGAATAGATGGCTTGGACTTCTGCAGAGATAGCAGTGCCCCCTTGAAGTTCAACAAGAAAACCAAAGGGCTCATTGATGGCCTTACCAAATTCTTCACCCCTTCACCTGATGGGCGGAAAGCTCGCGGGGAAGTGGTAGACTACTCTGAGCAATATAGAATCAGGAAAAAGGGCAACAGGAAATCAAGCACTTCAGATTGGCCCACAGGTAAAAATTTGTTCACTTAGAAACAAAAAGTATTCCAAATGTGTATTATTTGGAATAACACTAGTTATCAAGAATAGATTTAACTTTGATAATAAAAAAAATGGTTATGGAATATAAGAACATATTAAAGGTATGGATTTAGATACTACTAAGGTGATAACTATGGCAGGAATTTAGAGGCTAGAGATGACCTCGCAGAATGGACCAGTGGGAGCTCTTAAAGTAAAAGGAAGCTGATTTCTTGGGAGAATCACAAAGAATCTGCCTACAGAATTTGGGGGTAAAAACTTGAATCAAGGATAACTTTACATTTTATAAATTACTAAACATTTGTGTGATGAATATCATGATGTTTGCTTTATTCCAGGAAGGAATTGGGAAGAGTAGAGGTTGATAAAATGCTGTTGATCTCAGCATAAGGAAAGACCAAAAATATATGCAGATACAATCAGGTCACTATTCAAATCTTGGCAAATATAGTTTTAATTTTTCATGGATTACCCTTAGAGAGAGAGAGAGAAACAAACCACAGCTCCTCATAACTCCTGACCATTTGCTTGCATATCAGGCTAAGTTTCCTAGTTTACAAAGTAGAAAACATCTACGGATAGGACTTAACAGATAATTCAAGATAGAGTCAAAGAACTTGATTAATTGTTTAGATAATAAAAGCTTAAAATATTCTCATTGTTATGCCTTGAGTTTAGAGAGTGTAACCCTATGCTGAAAGTAGAAGGGATTCTGGGGGAAGTAGAAGAATGAGAATGAACTCTTCCGGATTTATAAGGGCCAAAGGTTATAGTGTCTCATCTATTGCAAGAGAGTTTAACTTTGATTTCCTTCCTCTGAATGACCAATTGGTAAATGATTATATTCACTGTTTCCTCTTCCCTGCTTATATAAATGGGTTGAGATTGGTCCAGTGAAGGAGAGGAGATCTTTCTCATTGCCAGGTCCCCCTTTTTAAGTGCTTTATTGATTGGTTTTTCACCAGAGTGGCAATCAACTAATTAGTCTTTAAGTATGCAGCTACTTTTCATGTCTTTATCAGCCATGTAAACTACAGATAAGCCCTAGTCAGAGCATTTTTGCCCTAGAGATACATTATTAGAAGAATCTACTGCAAAGTTTTAGAAATAGACATTGTTAGGACAAATATATAAAGTATGTGGAGGACCAACATTGAGCTTTAGGCCTTGTTATGAGCTTTTGCTTTAACTGACAATCATTTTCTTTATGGACTGTAGAGTTTAAAGAACAATTTGTGAATTACCTGGTACAATGCTACTGAATTCTGTACAACCGTGCATCCATCTGTGTCATGCACTAGGGGGCATTAAAGTCACATACTATCTTTAGATTATACTTTTTTTTTTTTTCAGTTTGGGAATATTAACAGCAGTGAGTCCTTGTCCTTTTTCTTGTACTAAATAACAGACAGCCTTCATGTGCAGTTGAATTGAAACGAACTGTCTGTCACTAATTGGTCTTTTCAGCCACACTCATACAAAGAGGAAATGATGCCATCAGCAGTGTCATCTTCAAATGCAAAGGATAATGATCTACATAATCCCCAAATACTCCCTTCACTAGTTTCTTTGCCCATTTGAGGAAGATGCATCATTTAGTGGATGATTATCATAATTTCTCATACTTACCCAGAGGATTATCATCTGTGATCCTCAGGTTTGTAGAGTTTGTGCTTTAAAAGGGCACCTAGAATGTGAGGGGCACTAGTATTTCCTGACTTCCGTTAAGGTAGCTATTTTGAAGGCTGTCTTTTTGCTAAGATAGAGTATATTGGCCTTGGGAGGATTGCAGGATCATTGAGAATTCTAAAAGGAGCAAATCTCCCGTTTTGCACCCAGGTAATAAAAATTATGTCTGGCTTTAACATTAACTACTTCTTCCATAATGCTAAAGAATGACAAAGCAGTATGTGAATGTTGACCGTTAAGTTTATCTTTCAAGTGTCATATTCATACTATTTCCAAATAAACTTCATATACTCTAGACCCTCTTCCTATTCTGCTTTTGTATGTATTATAATATATTAAAATATAATTTCTTTTAATGGAGTTCAAATTTAGTTATGTAATATTTTTAGGAAGCTTTAAGACAAAGCAGGATTTTCACTGTGTGGCAGATAGATTATGTACTTAGTCTTTATTGAGTAGTATCTTTCTAGGAAACAGTTTAATGCTCTCTGCTGTTCTAGAAATAATATTAAGGTCTTCAATTGGAATAAAGACTTGATCTTTTTTCTAGTTTATATATCAGAATAAGGATAGTACTAATAACATGTGAGCCCTTTCTTTATGTACAGACAATCAGGATGGCTGGGATGGGAAACAAGAAAGTGAGGAGCGCCTTTTTGGGAGCCAGGAAATCATGACTGAGAAAGATATGGAATTATTTCGTGATATCCAGGAACAAGCACTGCAGGTAAAGTTGGATATTCAGGTTGGACAATCATGCTGTTTGTTCATGGTTGAGAAACAGGATTAATTATATTGTGGGTAAAGCATTAGCAGCAATTTATTCATCCATCTGATCTGCTACCTGGTTTATGCATGTAGTTAGTTCTGCTGGTTAGGATGTTCCTTTCAAACCTATGAAAACTGCTTTGGTTTTACAGATAAACACATTGTTTTGACTACCAATATTAGATGAGCTTGGTTTATTTTCTATCTTATTTGAGAGGAATAGTTTGGAATTTGAGCAAAACAAAGCAAACTTCTCTCAAATGATAAAACACCCATATTCATTACTTCAAGTAATATTTATTAAATGCTTCTTCTGCCTTAATCCCTTGCGATACAAGACAAAATAAAAATGTGTAGACAAAGAGCTACTTGTGTGCCAGATGCTGGAGATGCCACAGTGAATGATAGAATTAAGGAATTCTCAAGTATACTGTGGGAAAGACTTATAAATAATTTCAGTAATGTGAGAAGTACGATTATAGAGAACATGGTGTTCTGGGAAAACGGGAGCAAGCACCTACCTCTGCCTGTGGAAGTCAGAGGAGGCTTTATTTTAGGAAATACTAATTGAGCCGGTCTTAAAGGATATAGGAATTTATCAGGATGACAGGGAATGGAATTCTATATAATCAGAAGGAACAGCAGGTACAAAGACCTGACGGTGGGGAAACATGCTTAATTGTGGTTATTAAAGTGATTTAGGATAAAGAACACCGGGTGTATACAATAGTAGGAGAGAGGTTGAAAAAGTTAGCAGGGGCTAGATCATAAGTGTTCTTTGAGATCATTCCTTCCCAAGGTGAAACTCTTTGGATTAAGTGACCCATTGGTGAATAGACTATTTTTGTCTGCCAGTACATGAGTACTTTTGAAAAATAAAAATAATATGAAACACTCAGCCAGCATTTACTCAGCATTCTACCATTTTGTGATTTAACAAAGTATTGGTTTTGAGTCAGATGGACCTGGAGTCAAGGATTGGTCTGTCATTACTAACTGGTACTTTGGACAAGTTACTTAACCTCCCAAAGCCTGTTTCCTTTCCTACAAATAAATAACACAAAGTATTATAAATTCTGTAGTAGAAATCTACATGGAGTTCAGTGGGAACTCAAAGGAGGGAGGGAGTAGCTAGTTTTTCTTGACAGGAATACGCATGCATATTTTTTTTCATGAGCTATTTGAGAGTATGTTGCAGGCACACTGCTAATGCCCCTTTACTCCTAAGTATTTGTGTGTATTTCATAAAAGCAAGGTCATTGTCTTATATAACCACAGTACAATCATTACATCAGGAATTTAACACAAACTTACTATCTAATAATTAGATAGTTATTATATAATCAACAGACTTTATAATTTCACCTTGTACCACTAATATCCTTTATAGCAAAAGAACAAAAAATTTCCTGGTGTGCTGTCCAGTCTAAGATCATGTGTTTCATTTAGTTGTCCTTTCTCTTTAGTTTTCTTTAATCTGGAGCAGTTCTCAGTCTTCCTTGTCTTTCACGACTATCTTTGAAGTGTACAGGCTATTTGTTTTGTAGAATGATTGTTGCTTTGAACTTGTTTTATGTTTCGTGATGATTAGGTTTGGGTGATGCATTTTTGGTGGAAATACCACAGACGTGCTGTGTCCTCCTTATGCATCATATTAGAAAGCATTTAATATTTATTTATCTAATTACAGGTGATGTTAACTTTGATCACTTTGTTAAGGTGGTATTCTGCCAGGTTTCTCCTCTGAAAACTTATTTCCTTTCTGTAATTAAGTGTTTTGTGGGGACATACTTTGAGACCATATCAATATCCTGTTTCTCATTAAACTTCTCCCCTCTAGTTTTAGCATCCAATGATGATTCTTGCCTGAAACAGTTACTTTGTTGGTTGCCAAATAGATGATCTTCTAATTCCATTGTTTCTTCTATGTTAGTTAATTGGCATTCTCTTGAAAGGAAGAACTTTCCCTTCTTCTCATCTATTTATTCATTCATTTTGTTTGTACTCAAGAGATTCTCATTTTAAGGGTTATTATTCATTGCTATTCAAGTGTTTATTTTGATGCTCAAATTGTTCTAGATTTGGCCAGGGGGATACTCTTCAAGCTGGCTCCTGTGTCCTATTGAAGTCTCCATCATTAATACGTACTTTTGGTACAGCAAAATGTTCTAGGCCCTTGATTCAGTTATTTCACCGAGGTGTCCCTGTGGTTCCTATTAGAATGGGAATAAATAGCAGTTCTGTCCTTTTACTTGCTTAGGCCCAAAGAGGGTTCATCCTTATTTTTTCCCCCTCATACTCCACATTCAATTCATCAGCAATTCCTAATGGTTCTGCTTTCAAAATATATCCAGAATATGGCTACTTCTTACTACTTTCCCCTTTACTACCTTAGTCCAAGCCACCATCATTTTCTGCTTGGATTATAATAATATTCCCCAGACTAATTTCTTTGATTCTACTTTTGTTCCTTGCCTCAATCCTAGTCCATATTCTTTACACAGGGACCAGAATGATTATTTTCAAGTGTTAGTTGGCTCATATCACCCCCTCTGCTCAGAAAACTTTGTGTCTTTCAGTCTTGCTTAGAGTTTTTAAAACCAAAGTCTTTGTCCTTGTCTCTAAGCCCATATATGATCTTGTTCCTCCCTTTCTTTTTGGCTGTTCTCCTCCCACCCTCACCCTTGTTCACGCTGTTCCAGCTGTAGACCACCTCTTCTTTGAACACACCAAATATACTCCTGCCTTGGAGCCTTTGTACTTACTGTTCCATCTTGGGGGATTGCACATCCTCTAGTTTATATATCTAGAATATAAGTTCCTTGAGAACAGGGATTTTCTTTTTATTCCCTGCTGTATATTGAGTGCTTGGAATATAGTAACTATTTGTTGAATGAACAGATGTTTGGATGAAATTTTTCTGCTGGAAGGAATAGGGCCGGAGTTGAAATATGGGTGTGAAGAGAAAGCTGTTAGGGTTAGGGTTAGGGTTAGGGTTAAAAAACGTGTTGAGCCATGCTAAGACCCAATGGAGACCATATAAATTTATATTGACACTAATCTGCTGATTGCTTCCTCCAGCATTTTATTAACCCCCCAAATGTCTGTGTATGTATCTGGCACCAAGGAAATAAACAGCTGGATATTGGAAGTCTAATTTATGCTTATTTTTATTGGCAATGCACTAAATTCTGATGATGTTGATATTTCTCCATGATGATCATTCATTTAGTATTTGTATGTATTGCGTGGTTCTAGAGCTATAGAGTGAACAAAAAGACAGACTCTGCCTTTGTGAAACTTTCAGTCTCATGAGTGAGACAGACAGTAAATAGACATACAAATAAATCTGTAATTACAACCTGATAGGTGGTATGAGGAAAATAAGAACGAGATATTATAATGAGAGATTATAAAAGATGAATATAAAGGCAAGTAGCTAGAGAAAAGACAATTCTAGACATAGAGGGACTGCCTGTGTAAACATCTTGCAGCATGAAAGAACTTGGTAAATTTGAGGAACTGAAAGAAAGCCAGTGAGGCTAGAACATAATGAGTAGGAGAGTCATGTGAGATGAAACTGGACAGCTAGGCTAGGGTCAGAAGTTAGGATTTGGGTTTTTTAAATTATAATTGCAATAGGAAGCCACTGAATGGTTTTGTAGAAAATATCAGATTAAATTTGCGTTAAAAATTTTTTTTGGCCACTACGTGAAGAATGGGTTAGAATTAGTCAAGAATGGAATCAGGGAAGCCAATTTAGAGACTTTTCCAGTGATCCAGATGAGAGAAGATGGGAGAGAAGTAAATAGATTTAGGATATATTTTGGAGATGGGATTAGCAGAACTTGGTGATAGATTTGATATGTAGATTGAGGGAGGAGGAGGTTATCAAAGATGACTCCCAGGTTCTCTGACTTAATGTAATAGAGAAAGTAGGGTGACACCTACTTTTTGGGAAAATGACTGTTTGTTAGATTAGAGAATGTCTGAATAATATAAAAGGATTCATAAAGATGCAGAAAGTCATTTTTGAGAGTAAAGATATGGCTTGGTAGAAGCTATTGCAACCTTTGTTTCAGAATATTTGCAGGAAGATTCTAGTACGGGTCTTAGGCAGTCTTATACCTGTACCAATAAGAGTTAAATAATGCAAGAATTAATATTGGAATCCATCCAACCAACCATCCATCATTTATTGAGTACCTGCTATGTTCGAGGAACTATTTTAGGTGCCGGGGCTGTATATAATGTAGTGTCTATGCTCTTAGAGCTTACAGTCAAGTAGGAAACTTACTTAAAAAGCACACCCCACAGTTAGTACTACCTGGAATAATACTTGTGCATAGTGATTATCTTGAGTAATTAAACTTTATATGGTATATTTTCTAAGTGGAGAATTATTGGAATGTTTTACAGGATTTTTTTGTAAAAGGGTCATCCATTAATTGGTTTTGATTTGTTGTTTTTTTGTTTGTTTGTTTTTGCAGGTCATAGGAGAAATAGGGTTATAGTTTTCCTGGTATTTAGTGATCCATCATTAGCTATACAATGTAGATGTACATAAAAATGAGTCACCTCTGAAAAGAAATCTAGAAGCATAAAAAATTAATAGTATATGCTTTCGTTTTGGAATTTTATTTCAACAGTGATCTTACAGACTTAGAAGAAATGATTTCTCTTAAAAGATCCATTACCAGAAAGAAACATTTGCATTCAATTCATTACATTGTAAAATAATAGCGTTCTTGAAATATACAGAATATATAGAATGATTTTCACATAAAATATCGCCATATAGCAGGGTTATATTTCCATAGTGACTTTAATGCTTTCTAATATTGAAGGACTTGACTGATTTTGTATGGTTCTAGAATGTTACAGAGTATTTTTTAAATCTGTGTGAATAAATTATTTTCTCCTTTGGATAAAGAGTTGAATAGTTAATAGAAATGAAGTAAGGTAGGTTCAACAGCTCTGTTAGCTCTATGAGGTAGGAATTGTTATCCCCAGTTTACATATGAGACTTTTAGTTGAGTAACTTCTCCTAAGTCACATACCTAGTAATGGCAGAGCTGGAATTAAAACTCAAATTATACGAACAGCAAAAAATCATTAGGCAAATGCTGAATACAACTAGGGAAGGGTACATAGGAAGATTCACAACAAACAGTAGCATAGAGTACTTATTAATATAACTCGTTGCTGTATTACATGATACAGACTCCCTTCTTTATATTCAAATTTTCACAGTATATTAAGGTTGGTAAGAATTGGTGTGATCTGAGATGATCACAGAAGAAGCAGACCTAAAGGATGGTTAGGATTGAGGCAAATGGAGAGAATGAGAGCTTTCCATTAGGAATAAATAACAATTAACTTCAGCTTAGACTAAGAAGTAATGACTACTATAACTACAAGATGCAGTGTGATTATTGGCCCATCAAATCAGCAAATATTTGAGAGGCTACTGTGTGCAAGCTGCTGTGGAGATGATGTCGAAAACACAATATCAACCCATAAAGGTGTTATAATATAGGCCCTCATTGCTTGTACAGCACAGAGTTGATAGAAGCACAAGTATATCAGAACCATGTCCTTGCTTTACATTCTTCTGTGGTAACTGAGATTTGATCTCAGTTCTGATATGCATGAGTTTCATTAGCATGGCACCTGTAGTTTAGTTTGAGACATAAACATATGTTGGGGAATGCTAAGTAATAAATTGGACTTCAGAGGGTTTGCAAGCTAGTAAGAAGATATTGGTCTTGATATGCTCGGATTTTAAGGTATGCCTATGGCTATTTTTGGTTTGTTTTGTTTTTGCTGGAGTGATTTTTTTTTTCCCTTGGTAATCTATTGAACTTAGGGATGGAGAACTAGGGGCTGTTTGGGGTTGTTGGTGTCTTAAGGCAATTTACCCACTAGTTATAAGTCCCATGTTAAAGGTTGCTTATATTTTATTTTGGGTTCATTCATTCTGCAATTTAGCACAACTTTATTAAATATAATAAAAGTAGTTAAGAGCCTAGGTATTAGAAACATCCTTCCTGGATTCAAATCCTATCTGTGCTGAGTGACTTTGGTCAGGCAAGTTACTTAATAGGTTTGTTGATAAAAGAAATGAGTTGACACTTGAAAAGCCCTTGGAGCAGTGTTTCGTGCATTGGTGAACACTAGACAAATGTTGAGCTTCTGCTACCAATTTTAGTCGCAGGTGCTAGGCATATAAAGATAAGTAGAAAATGTGTCGCTGACCTCCAGTAGCCCATTTTCTAGTTGAGGAAACATAAACAAATAATTAAAGCCATGTAGGTAGTAATAGGTACCTTTTTACTATGTGCTAGGTACTATATTAAGCACTAGATGTCCATTTGTCATATTTAATACAACCATGTTGTTAATTGCCCCCATTTTACAGATGAAGAAATTGAAACTTTAAAATGATTATATTAACCAGGGTTATATTGTTATTAAATATCAGAGATTGTATTTGAACCCAGGCAGCCTGACTCCAGAGCTTTAGCTCTTAATGGCTAATTATAGTATATTGCTACCATAGAGATATGCATAAGATGCTGTAGGAACAAACAGGAAGCCTCTGACTAGAGATGTATGGGGAGTCTTCATACAGGAGGTGACATTTGAACAAGGAATGAGTAAGAATTTCATATTGCATAAGAAGAAGGCGGCATTTCAACTGGAGAGAACAGTTTGATTATGAAGAGCTTGTTGAACTCTTGGAGCTTCAAGTAGCTCGTTTACCTACAGTTCAAATGAGAAGTTGGAAAAAAATACAGACTAGATAAAGAAGATCCTATATTTCATGTTAAGAAGTTTGTATTTTATCTTAAAGTAACTCTTTTAAAGTAGTTAAATAGCTTTTGAGGAGCTACCTAAGAATTTTTTAAAAAGTGACATCACATATGCATTTAGAAATTGAGCTCTGGTGATATTGTGAACAGTGGATTGAAGAAGATCTAAACAAGGACATATGCCAATCTGATGATTACAATTGTCAGAATGAGAAGTGACTAAGGCCTAAATGAGGGTGGAAGAGAATGGACAATAGGCAGAGATTTTGAGAAAGATTCAGAATTGAATGGAAAAGGTATGTTGAGTTGGGTGTTGGAGATGAAGGGGAGGGAGGAACCAAGTAGGCCTCCTAGTATTCCTCTCTTTTGAGTAGATGATGATAGTAAATTTGGGGATCTAGGAAGAGGTGTTTATTTGGATGGAGGAAAAGACAATGCTTATATTAAATGCAGGCTTGTGTGGCATCTAGACTATTGTGTATGTGGATATGGAACTCAGGAGGGCTGTGGATAGGAGATTTGCTATTTTATCAGCCGCAGGTGGTAGTTGAAACCACATAGGTAATAGCTGAAGTTATCATAGATCAGATTGCCCACTTATTTAACAGTACAAATTACTGAGCATGGGAGATACAACAGTGAACAAAAGAGTTTTTTAAAAATCCTAATTCTTAGGAATTTACAGTTTAGTTGAGGTGAGGATGGGGTAAAATAAGTGTGTTATGGAGAAAAAGCAGGGAAGGGAGAGAGAATTCAGAGGGATAGAATAGATGGTGTGTAGTTTTAAATTGGGGGCTTAGGGGCTGTCCCTCTGAAATTTAGCAAAAACCTGAAGAAGGTGAGGGAATGAACCATGTGGGTATAAGGAAGAATAGCATTCCAGGGAGGAGAGCAGAAAATTCAAAGCCCTTGAAAAGGGGGATTTGTGCTTGGCATGGTCAAGGAAATACAAGGAGGCCAGTGTGTTTGGAACCAAGTAAGAGAGAGAATAGTAGGTGTTAAGAACAGAGAGGTATTGGGAGGCTAGGTTTCTGTAGGGTCTTCTAGGCCATTTTAAGAGCTTTGGCTTTTACTCCGAGGTGGGAACACTTGGAGGGGTTTAAGCGGAACAGTGAATGGCATGATCTGACTTATGCTTTAACAGGTTTACTCTGGCTCCTGTATAGATTGAGAAGGGGAGTATAGAAGCAGGGAGAACTTAGGAGGCTGTATGAGTCATCCAAGCAAGAGATATGGTGGTTTTGACTATAGTGATAGTTGTGGAATTGACATTCTGATTTTTTTCCTCATTTAAAAATAATCTTTTAACTTTGAAAGACATTCATACTTTACAGGACAATAATAAAAATAACACAAAACCCATACAGACAACTCCCACAAACACAAATGCATAGGTTATCAAAAGTTTCTGTCAGCAACTACAAAGACTGCAGTAACTCAATCAATTCAACTCTAACTTTTAGGTACCCAGTGTCAGGCCTTCAGGCTCCAGTTAAAAGTTCAGGGGCCCAGGTCACCTGTGCTTCTGACCAACTAGCTACAAAGTCAGGGGTTCCCACCACCCCTTCAGGTTTAATAATTTGCTAGACTGACTCACAGAAGTCACTGAAAGCACTTATACTTAAAATTATAGTTTTATTGTAGTAAAATGGAAAGCCAAAAGAAGAGATGTGTAGGCTTAAGTCTGGAAGGGTTTCTAACACAAGCTTCCATGTCCTCTCCATATGGAGTCAGAACATGACCCTTTCAGTACAGAGATGTATTTTCTCAATAGGGGAAGCTCATCAAGGCGTCAGGTTCCCCAAGTTTTTGGGATCTCATGTAGGTATGATTGATAGAATCAATGTCCACATGCTTGAACTCAATCTGCAACCCCTCTCTCCTCCCAGAGGTTCGGGAGGTGGGCTGATAGGACTTTGCTCAAGGCCCCAACCCCATAGTCACCTGGTTGCTCTTTCTAATGTGGCCAGCCCCCACCCTAAAACTACAGATACGGGTGGCTCTTCTCTCCTTAGTATATGAACTATGAGGTGTGGTCCTGCGCCCCCATAAAAAAATAAAAGATATTCCTATATCACAGGAAATTTCAAAATGCAGAGGTTGCATCCCTAGAAACTGAGGACAAAGTAATGATTTGTAGTTTTTTGTGTACAAGTCCTTTATATCCTTGGTTAAATTTATTCCTGGATATTTGATTCTTTTAGTTGCTATTGTAAATGGATTTTTCCCCCCTTGATTTCCTTTTCAGATGGTTCCTTACAGGTATATAAAAACACTACTGATTTTTGTGTATTGATCTTTAGTACTCTGCCACTTTGCTGAATTCATTCATTAGCTCTAGTAGCTTTCTTGTAGATTCTTCAGGATTTTCTATATATAGGATTGTGTCTTCTGCAAATAGGGAGAGTTTTACATCTTCCTTTCCAATTTAGATGCATTTTGTTTATTTTTCTTGTCTTAAGAGCTCTGGCTAGCACTTACAGTACAGTGTTGAGCAGCAATGATCATAGCGGGCATCCTCATCTTGTTCCAGATCTTAGGAGGAAAGCTCCTTGATCAGGAACAAGATCCTGATCAAAGGTCTTTCACCATTGAACATGGCGTTAGCTGTGGGTTTTGCATATATACCCTTTATCATGTTGAGGAAGTTCCCTTCTATTACTATTTTTCTGAGTGTTTTTTTTTTTTTAATCAAGAAAGGTGCTGGATTTTTTTCAAATGCCTTTTCTGTGTCAGTTAAGATGGTCATGTGGTGTTTGGTTTTGTTTGTTTTCCCTTTCATTCTATTAATTCTATTACTTTGATTGAACCACCCTTGCATTCCTGGGATAAATTCCTTTTGATAATAGTATATAATCCTTTTCCTTTAAATGTGCAGTTGGATTTGGATTGTTAACATTTTGTTGAGGATTTTTGTATTATAAAAACTTCCTCTTTAATCATGGAACAGATTTCTTAAATAAAATGAAAAGTTACCAATACCTTTTTTTCAGCAGTTTTATTGAGATATATTCACATACCATACTATCTATCCAAAGTGTTTAATCAATGGCTTTTATTTTTTTTAGGAGGTACCGGGGATTGAACCCGGGACTTTGTACATGGGGAGCAGGCTCTCAACCACTGAGCTACATCCACTCCCCAATAAGAATTGGTTGTTTTGTTTGTTTGTTTGTTTGTCTCTTTCTTGTTTTTAGGAGGTACCGGGGATCGAACCCGGGATCTCATACATGGGAAGCAGGTGCTTAACCATTTGAGCTACCTCTGCTCCCCAGTTTCCAGTACCTTGAAACATAAAGCCACAAGTCAGCATACATACAGCACCCAGCAGGAAAAAACAGAAAACCAAATTTGGCCACTTCCTGTAACTGAGCCATGGGTCTTATTCTCCATCTGCCAGGTGTGTTCTGTTGGATACAAAGTCAGTTATAGGTATGGTCTGCCCTGACCTGTGAAACCTAGAAAACAGGGTGTCTGCTACCAATATACAATGGTGGGACAGGGATAGGATAAAAGATTCCCATTCCAAAGGGAGAAATTGAAAGGAAAACAGGGGTCACGAGTCCCACACAAGTTCGAAACCCAGAGGGCAAACTCCATTAGATTTCAAGGAATTGAGAGTCTTCTATAGATCCATGTTTTGTCCTCCAGACCTAATGGAGCAGTAGTTCTACCTCTCCAAGCACTTCAGCGGTAGCCATGCTCTCCCTGAACACTTAGGTGGAGGCCCCACTGTTTCAGACTAATGGGATGGCTACCAGGCTCTCCTTGAATGCTGGGGTACAGGCCCCATAATCTCCAAACACTGGGGTAGCGGCACTCTCCATGAACAATGGGGCATAAAGTATGCCCCTGCCAAGCACGAGGGGTGGACCCACCCTTTCCACACATGTGGGTAGGTTCTCTCTCTTGATCTTTTCAGTTTAGACTTACTTCCATGATTCTGTCCTTCAAGTCATTCTTTCTTCAGTTCCTCCCTTCTTGATCTTTTTCAATCCAGACTGGCAGTGGTTCTGCTCATACAGAGTTTGCAAAAACCTTATTTGCTTTGTGTGCAGTTCAAGCAGTTCTAAACCATCACACAAAAAACTTTCCACAGATCCTTCCCACCAGAGCACACTATCTGGATAGACTGAGAATTTTCCAAATCATCAGTTGCTGGTTTCTTTGCACTTAATAGTTCAGTTCTCAGCTTAGATCTTTTCTCTCACAATTTACTGTTAACTGCAATGAGAAAAAAGTATGCACCTTCCACATTTAGCTTGAAAATCTTCTTAGCTAAATATTCAAGTTCATTGCTTTCAAGTTCTGCCTTCCATCCCATATGTGGCTTAAATTCAGTGTCCTAAATCTATAAAAATCTCTTTAGCTTTGATACCAACTTAACTTCAATAGCATATGTAAGCTATGCCCCTACCCCCTTTATTTAGTTATTTTCAAAAGTAACATATTTGTACATTATGAGTCCAAAATCATTTTATCCTGGCTTTTTATGCATTTGCATTTTAGATCCTGCAAGAACTTATAAAGTGGACTTGCAAACCAAAATACAATAGTACTGGCATTTATATTTACCCATCTCATTGCCTTTACTACAGATATTTATTTTTTCATGCAACTTTAATGTATTGTCTAGTGTCCTTTCCTTTCAACCTATAGAACTCCTTGTAGCATTTCCTGTAGGACCAGTATAGTGGTGAAAAACTCTTTTGCTTTTGTTTATGGGAATGTCCTAATCTTTCCCTAATTTTTGAAAATTTTGCAGATATAGACTTCTTGGTTGGCAATTTTTTGCTTAAGTAGCTTTAAATATGTCATCCTGCTGCCTACTTGCCTCCGTGGTTTCTGATGAGAAATCAACACTTAACAGATATAAAAAATTCTCTATATGGGTTCAGCAGCAGATTGGAGCTGGCAGAAGAAAGAATCAGTGAACTTGAAGATAAGACAACTAAAATTATTCAGTCTGAGGAAAAGAAAGAAAAAAGAATGAAGAAAAGTGAACAGAGTCTGAGAGACCTTACCATCAAGCATATCAATATATGCACCGTGGAATCAAGAAGGAGAAAGAGAATATATGAAAAAAATAATGGCAGAAAACTTCCAAATTTAATGAAAGACATGAATATACACATCCAAGAAGCTCAGTGAACTTCAAACAGGATAAGCCGAAAAAGACTCATGCAGAAACAAATATCTAACTGCCTACTACCAAAGATAAAGAGAATTCTGAAAGCAGCAAGAAAGGAACAATGTGTCATGTACAAGGGAGTCTCAATAAGATTAAGTGTCAAGGGAAGATAATTGTTGGAACATATCTTTGAGTAGGTAAAAGAGGGTGTAATCACCTGTAGAAATTGAGGTATTGGCCTTAGACAGGGGCACAGTTTAACCGTAGTCTGAAGGGAAGGCAGGTATATGGGCAAAGAGAGTATATGTAAACATGTGGCTGTGGAAAGTTGTAGAAATTCTTTTCTGCTTTCTTCTAGTTTTGTAGTGTGGTAAAAAACTAAGACATCAACTGAAAGTGAAAATGGGATAAGAGGTGTTGGAAGCTTGAGGAGAATGTATGAGGTAACCTTTTGGGAGAATGGGAGTGAATAGAGTAGGGAAACATCAAGGGCCCATTTGAGATTAGTAGTTAAAAATGATAAAGTGAGCCTACTCACATGGTTCTGTGTTTTTTCTCCAACTATGTTTAGATGTGAAGGTGATACCTTGAAATGTGTATAGAATGGAATTTACCCAGGGATTGAGATTTGTTGTTGAATCAGGAGAGAAGGATGGAAGTTGAGTATATGTAAAGATGGGGTTACAGTCAAAGACCTTGAAATCTAAGCTGTGTAGGGGGAAGTGAGGGTATGAGGAGAGTGAAAGCTGGGAGGATCACTGCATCAGAGGTCCTATGGAGAGAAAAGATAAAGAGGGCTGAGAACAGAATTTTAGATTATATTAATATTTAATGGTAAAAGTACTAGCAAAGAAGAATGAGCAGGAGCTGTCTGAGTGTAGAACAGAGAAGCTCGGGAAGAATGTTTCAATAGAGAGGAAGAAGTCACTGGTCACACAGGCTTTTGTGGCTTAGCTGGGTATCATTCTTTATACAAGTCCACCATCTTTTATACACAATTCCGAAATCAGGGAGACTGGACAACTGAAAAAAAAAAGAAAAAAAGTATAACTTATTTTTCAGCAAGGCCTCCTTACCTTACCTAAACTCACTTGTTGGCAAAACATGATCTGAACTGACATCATAATATTTTTATTCTTTACTTATGCCAATTAATGTGAATGTTCATATGTTTTGCTATAGAATTATTGTGTCAGATTATAGGGTGCTGCAACAGATCCTGCTGGGGCTAATTTGATATATGTATATGTACTGTAATACTTTTCTAAAATCAGAAAAATCTTCCAAAACACATTTTACTCCAGGGGGTTTTGGAAATGAGTTCATGGGCTTGTTGCTTTATTTCTTTGGAAAACTAAGTTCCAGTTCAGAGAAACTTACACACCAAGTCAGAACATAATTAGTTGAGGGCTACCTGTATTTCCCATCTCAACTCTACCCATTTTGTTCTTTTCTGTCTTTTTACATCACTCTTGATATTCTTACCCTGGAATTTCTACTTCTTAACTTCTCTGAGCTTCATTTTTTCATCTGTAAAGTGGGCATAATGTTTTCTACTTTGAAAGATGGTTGTGAAGATTAAATGAGATAACAAATATGAGGTAAAAGTCTGGTGTAGTAGGTGCTCCACAAATGCTGATTCTCTTTATTCCTTAAGTTCATGCTCTTTCCATTTTGGAGCATGTGACCTCATTCTTACATACCTCTTTCATCAGGTAACTTTTCATCCCTGATGAGCAGAATCACTTTTCATTATGTGTTTCTTTGGAGGAAAAGTTTAAAGGCCAGAAAGTTATCTTTTCTCCACCATTTCACACCTCATATTGATACCCTCTATTGCCTTCTCAAAATGCCATTCTACATGGGGAATTGAAAGTGAAAGTCACAGGGAAGCTAGGTAATGGAGGGGAAGGGGAAGGGAGCAGGGTGGTATCTACATCATTTGTCATTTCATATTTTTACAGATCCAGCAATGGAGGTACTGTAGGAGTGTTTTCTATATGTTGGAAATTGGAATTAGATAAGTCATTTAATGGAGGCTGAGTTTTTGTAGAAGAGTAGTAATGTCTTCTTTTCGCATAAACCACTAGTAGTAAAGGTGTCATTATGTAGTAATAGGCAAATTTAAAGTTTTCTTTTGGTTTAGCCCAATTACTAGCACATTTAATGTACCTCTATCTTACATTAAAAGATTAATTCTGGCCTGGAATGTATGTCCTTTTAAAGCATTTGGCATACTAAAATTAGGAGGTGTTTTAGTCTGCTAAAAGGTGCCGAAAGCAATGTACCGGAAATGGGTTGGCTTTTACAATGGGAATTTATTGGCTTGCAAGTGTACAGTTCCGAGGCTGAGAGAAGTGTCCAAGTCAAGGCATTATGAGGCGATGCTTTCTCCCCAAAGATGAGCCTGGACTCCTCTGTTGCATGGCAAGGCACATGGCAGCATTTGCTGGTCTCTCTTTCTTCTCCAGGTTTCATTGCTTTCAAATTTTGGCTTCGGGGCTTTCTCTGTCAACTTCTCTATGATTCTCTCTTCTCTGTCTCTGTATTCATCCCATTTATGAAGGGCTCCAGTAAGAGGATTAAGACCCATCCTGGTAAAGTAATGTAATTAAAATGCCCCACCTACAATAGGTTTTCATCCACAGGAATGGATTCACCCTAAGGACATGATTTTCTAGGTCCATAAAAGCCACAAATGACCACAGGAAGGCATTAAGTGGCAGAACTTGAGTTAAAATTTTTAAAAAATATTTTGTGCTCTTGATTATGTTAGATACCTGTGGTTTTGGAAAATTGCATGATATCTAAAAATGATGTAGGAAAGGGGACGTAAATTTAGATGTGACAGTTTGTTTTTGGCAAAGTCTGGATCAATGGGTAGTTTAGATGCAGCTATTGCTTCTACACTGTAAACCTTAGGAAACGGAAACACGCTTGCCCATGAGGCTTGCACAAGGGAGTTGGAGGTGGTTGGAGGACAGAGGTAGATAAGCGCATGTGCCAGAGCATCTCGCAGTGCAGAAGGGTGAGGGTAGGTGTAGGCAGTGGGGAAAGCTGTGAATCTAGTTTTAAACATAGTCTTCTTGGTTGCGGTGATGTGCAAACAGTTATACTGGAACTGGATAGCCACTTTCACATCGGGTATCCGCCTGGAAGAGCGACGGGCAGGTGATGGGAATCTCAAACAGCAAGCAGTGCCACAGCAGGTGCATGTTTTCAACTTTTGTGCTTTCTATTTGAACCTTACCTCAGGAAGTGAGATTTGGTTTCTGATATTTGGTTATTCTGGTATTTTCCTATACTGATGTTCTCGTTATTTTGATCTGTTTTGTTAGATTTAAAAAAGAAAAAAAAACACTACTGAATGGATTAGATTACTTTATTCAGTAACATAAAGACCAGTCTCTTTACAACCTTTTTACAAAGTTCTGTTTTGGTTTTGAAAAATGAGAAAAATCTTATTTTAACCTTGTGTTGTGTATTTCTTTATGGTTTTGTGTTTGGAGAGCTCCAGTACTCCTTCGTGTCATAATACAATTTATCCAGCTAATAGAAGATGTTTGCTTTTTGTTCCAAAGTGTCTGAGGAAGAGGTTGAGGTTTCACCTGGCTGTATTCCAGTATGAAACCTGAGATGTAAATCCCTTGGCCTTTTATATAAGAGAACCATTAGAAAGACACTGAGACTTCTCAAATGAGTTATGTGAAGAGGCTTCTTTTGAAAATGAATTTATATAAAAGCAGTGAATCTTTTTAGTGATCTTTTTAGTTTTGTTGTAAGGTATGTGTGTGTATCTTTGTTGGCTCTAACAAGGAACTTTTTATAATCACTTAGTGGTCTTTTAAGCATAAAACTAAAGGATTTTTCTTTTGAGGAAAAATATTAATACTTGTATTTGATTAGTCTGCTTTAGCTCTTTTTCTTATATTTATAGTATATATGTGAGTATATGTATGTACTTATGTATGAATCTGTTGCTGTATTGATTGAAGAGCAATTCAATTTGCTCTTGAATTTAAGATTTTAAAATCTAGTCTTTAGCACTGACATATTTTGAATTGCTGGAGTAGAAGTCAGGCTAGTCTTAATGGCTTTAAAAGTTATCCTTTTTTCTTGGGTAAAGTAGTTCAGATTATTGCAGGGATGGGGGTAAAGAGATTGTTTTAATTATAAGCAGAAGGTAGAAAAAAGATAAAATGTGTATAACAAAGTAGGATTTTTTCCTTTGTTTTGTTTTTTTGTTTAGTCAAATCTATGCAGAGCTACTAATGAAAGGAATTTTAGGGGTGGTGTGACATGAATTGAAGACTTTTAATATTTGTTTGTAATATTGTTTTGATATTATTCTCAAATATCTTTTCTCCCAAACCAGAAAATCATTCTTTTCTATATATGCTTACATTACATGTTCTGTAAATCATTTCCATTGTTGCCAGTTAAGGCGGGGTATCTGCATGATCTAGGCAAGCATACAGCAGCCCTTCTCCCCATTTTAAAAACCATCCTTTATCTTATTTCCCCAAATGCCAGCAGTTTCTCTTTAAGTCAATAAGGGAGCGAGTTTAGTTGAGGAAAATATTTGTAGTGTTACCAAATATAGAAAATGCAGTGACACCAACTGCATTTGGTTCTAGGATTCACTAGCTTTTTTGTCCTTCATTTGGGTGCTCTATTTAAAGAATACTACAGCTTACTTCAAAACTTTTTAGCTTGTTTTTGGCTTTTTTTGTTCTGTAGAATCCTGAGAAAACAGCATTTAGACTCAGATCTTTTTTTGGTTACCTATCTCATTGTATTTAATTTAGCTAACTTTTGTGATGTATTTCTTGACTGCACAGAAAGTTGGAGTGACTGGTCCCCCTGATCCACAAGTCCGCTGTCCCTCTGTCATTGAGTTTGGGAAGTATGAAATTCATACCTGGTACTCCTCCCCATATCCTCAAGAATACTCAAGGTATGTTTTGAGAGACCCTTTGCCTTCTGTTTTTAGATTCGTAGAACTCTAGAATTAGAAGAGACTTTGGGGATCTTTTAGTCCAATTCATCTTTTAACATTTGAGGAAACTGGGTGCTTTTTAAAATCCACAATAGCCTGATATGGCAGCCACTTAATCCCAGTTGAATTTGATTTTCTTTTCTGTAACCTGTCCAAAAGCTATTGTTTAAAATTAGAAACCTGATACATGATCAGAATAAAAAGGGAATGCTTTTTCTTAAGAAGAATTTTGTCTTCATTCCTTACACTAAGAATTAAAAAAAAAAAAGGTTATCATTAAATATCAGTAAAGTTTCACTTGAGTAGCATTTGGTTTAAATTCTTAAAATTTAACAAACTTAGTGAATGGTTTATTTTCCCAGGAATAATTGGACAAATGGTATAGCATGTACATTATATATAAATAGCTTGGGTTTCCAGATATTTAAGTTTATCTTTCATCTTCCATTTACTAAAGATTGATCAGTCATTAGGTTTTTGAGATGAGGCAGTATGCTTAGTGGAGCCAAATAAGGTTCATGACCCAGCTCTGGCACTTACAAGTTGTGTGACCTTAGAAGTTACCCAACTGCTCTGTACCTCAGTTTCCTCATCTATAAAATGGGGCTAATAATAGTACTTACCTCTTAGGGTTGTTTTGAACATTAAAGGAGTTGAAAACATGTTTAACACTTAGAAAATTTTAAGTGCTCAATAATGCCAGCTGCTATTTCTTTCCTTTAAGGTTGCATTAAAAGAGGTGAAATATAAGATTTGGTAAAATAATTAAACATTGGTTTATCATTTGAAGTATAGAAGTTACATTAATGCTATCTTTACTCTGCAAACTACTTATGCCTCAGTTTCCCATTTAGCAGGGTGTTGTAATGACTAATTTTAATGTGCTCTTTGGGTGAAACACATGTTCAGAGTACTGTTGTCATATAACTTTTCATCTATCTCGTAACATTGTCCAGACTATTAGCAAAAATAATTATAACAACATTTATTTAGTGCTTTATAATATGCAAAGAGCTTTGAGATTGATAATTTCCAAAAAGTTGGAAATAAGCTAATATAGTTGTTACAAGGGCTATACACTGAAACTCAGTATCTTTTCATATAGCTTTAATAACTTGCTTATCTGATTTCCAAGTAGAAAAATAGGAGCAGGAAATACTGTTATAGACACTAACCTCATTAAGAAGTGACAACTGACCAAAAAAAAAACAAAAAGGAGAAAAAGCAAAACTTCAGGATACTAACATACAAGTTTATGAAACATAGCATTTGGGAGCCTTCTACTATAGGGATAGTTAGTCCTAAACACTGTGGTAGATAAGGCAGCACTCTTTTTATATCACAGAGTAACAACAGTTAATCTGAGTTTGTTAAGAGAAGGTTAAATTATATTCTCTCTCTCTCTCTCTGTCTCTCTTTCTCTCTCTCTCTCTCTCTCACACACACATATTAAACAAAGGCAATTCATTCTTTATAGGTTCTAGATAGCCAAGATATTGTGTGATCAAGAAGAAATATGCTGAGGAGTTCATTTCTTCAAATTATTATCATTTTTTAAGTGAGCTCTTTGCAAGCTGTCAAACTATAAGAGCTCTCAACTTAGAAAAGGAATCTATGCATTATATACATCAACAAGGATGTACAAGGGATGTAGTACATATAGATTGAAATTATAGGCACCTTGTCTCTTCTTCTAAAGGGTAGGAGAGGCAATTAATTGGATTAAGAATGGAAAGAGAAAGTCACCCTCAGTACTTGCTTTTCAAGAGAATGATGAGAATGTAATTATAAGGCTATTGGCCTTTTAAGACAGTAAAAGGATTCATTGGGGGTGTGTCACTTTTTGTTCTGAGATTGTCATTAGAACCTGATTTCTTAATTAGGTTTGAGAGAACTGGTTATCAGTGAAGGAATAAACATTTTCAGCATAAAAATAATTTTAAAGTATTAAAATAATTAAAAATTGTAATAGGAATTAGAATAGAAAGCTGAGATCTACTGGAACTATAAAATTTATCAACTTCCTTAAGCATAATTAGAGACATTTTCTATATATTTCTTTGTCCATTGTAGAGGGCTACCTGAATTTTCCATTGGAAAATATTCTGTAATTTAATAGGTCCACCAGTAATTATGACTTTTTTCCTATGTGTTCATAATTCACTCTGTCACTTTTTAAACTATTATTCCATATATCTGTTAAAGTGAGTTGGGGCTGTTTTGCTTTTGGGTTCTTTAAAACTAGAGTTGGCTCTTGAAATGGAGAGATCTTATATTTTCCAGATAATAAACCTGTATCCTTAATTTTGTTCATGCCTACTTATTCTGTGCTCAATTACTTCTAAATTGTTTTCTTCTTATTAAAGATTTTTAAAGACTTTAAAAAAAATCCCAAATCCCAAAGCTTGTGAGAATAGGACAGTTGGAGCAAACGAAAAAGGGAAGATTACAAGACCTAAACTCTTTCGGGAAATGGGGTTAGGCTTTAGGGAATCTCCCATAATATCCAAATATTTGCATGTGCATTGTTTATGAAGTGATCTTGCATCCCTGGCTTTAAAAAACAAAACAACAACAGTGAAGCAGCACTACCACCCCATTTGGAGCAGTCTAAGTCTCAGACATTGAAGAGTATAAACCAGAGTTTTAACCCTAAGTTTCTCCAACAGGACCATGGGTTGCTCATGCATGGCAGAGAGGGGTTCATGTATTCATTAAATACATGATACAGATGGGCTGAAGGCAAGAGTGATTGTTATATTGGGATACCTTCCTCTCTGAGCTTCTTAGAGCTTAGCTTTCATAATAACCTCTTTGCTTTGAGACCATACTGGCATTCTAAAAAGGCAGATTTCCCACAGGTAATTGGGTAGCTTGGGTAGTTACCTCTACCTTTTGACCCTGTTCCTGACTTGATGTAATGCAAGTATATATAGCCCCAGTTACCAAAGAAGAAACCATACAATCCATAAGTCTTCAGCTATTGAATCATGAAGTAAAATGGATGAAAGGAGAATAAAAATTATCAATAATCATAAATAACAGCAGCTCAATCCCTTGAGATTGGCACTGAACTAAACATCTTTGGAACAGTTCTGTGAGGTAGATATTAATAGACCAGGGCCGAGGAAGGTTAAGCAAATATTTTCAAGACCATACAGCCATAACCTTTATTGTGCTAGAGCCACTCCATGTAGCATGTGCATCTTGACTGATGTCAGTACCATAATCTTTAATTAATATTTGTATAATTCTTATTGGTTTACCACAAGTTTATCCATCATAAAGGCCACACAGACTGCTCCTATTTTGGACAATGGTTTGAAAGCCACGAAAGTCTGTAGGAATTTTTGGGAAGAGTATTTGCATCATCCTCGAATTGAATCAATGCTCCAAAGCCCAAATGCTACAACCCAGTCCTGAGTTCACAGACTTTAGAATACACTAAGTATGGAGGCTAATCCCCTAAGATGCAGCTGAGCAAGTGACCGTCCACCTATTTGCTATTCAAGGCCTAAGTGCTGTCAGAATGAAGATGACAAAAGGCCACTCTGCAGTATTCCCTAGGGCTACATTTCTTGTGGTCTAATGTTCTTTGTGTAGGATTTTTTTTTTTTCAATGAGAGAATCTACAGCTATTTGTACTATTCCTAGAAGAAATGTTTTGTTTTTCTACCAGGAGTTTTATCAGATGATTCTCTTCTGACTGCCATCCCAGTGGACTTGATTATAATAAAATAAGGGACTTTAAAAATGTTTTTAGCAAGAACTGGATTGGAATAAAGTAAATCATAATGCTTGCTTTTACTATGTCATTTTTCATTTAATAAGGTTCACTAAAGTATTTTGTGTTTTTGTTTTTTGTTTTTAGTTGTCAACAAAATCCTATACATTTTCCTATTTCAAGGAAATTTTATGAACTCTTAATTTACCAGATGAGGACTTGGCAGTAATTTTCTCAGAGATTTCATTTCTTCTTAGAGTTTCTTGAGCACCTTGGGTACTACTAGAGCTTTAAAAGTACTTAGGCCTTCTCTCATAGACCTTCGAAAATAAATTGTACTTTATCTTTGTGTCTCTGTATTGAGCCTTAAAAGTTGAATTGGATGTTTTAAAGTCAGCATCTACCTTTACAACAGCCTTGAAAGTTTAGTGGTCTGTCACTGTTTTTTTCTTTTCTTTTTTTATTTTTTATTTTAAAAAGCACAGAATTATGTCTAGGTTTCTCAAATTCACATCTTTGGGAATATTTAGCCCTGAAAGTAAAACTGTACTTAAGGAATCTTTCTTCTGTATCTTCATGTTATGACAAGTGAAAATTGCTTATTGAGAATTTAGCACAGGTAAATAAAGGTGAGTAGTTGAATAGTTCGGGGGATAGTACCATCCAATTCCATGTAAATAGGGAAAAGCTCATTCTTCCACCTTCCTTTTGAGAGGAAATTACTCAAAATCTAGCCATTCAGGAAGACAGTCTTAGCAGTTGTCACCTTCAAGACTCAGTTCTGTAATCTGTAATGTCAGTCATTATTTGTTTCACTCAGTACTTGAATGATTTTTATTCTCACAATATAATTTTAAGTTGTATTGGTGTGGCTGAAATTAGAGTTTTGGGAAAACAATATTGTATATTGTAGACATTTAGAAATATTATCACAGTAGTTCTTTGGAAGCTTTCAGTGTGCTGAATGTCAGTTTTAAAAATATGATTTGAGATTGTATGGGAAGAATTAATATATATCATGAATCCCCAAGAGCAAAGGAAAATATATCATATGACCTTTCCCATCCTTATTTGAACACAAAATTCTTAGTGTGTACAAGACTCATGTTTCATAAATATACCTTGGGAAAGGCATTAGAAAAATACTAAAATGTTTTCAAGTAAATATAATTATGTTTCAAAAGGTGCTTCCAAAGTAGAACTTGAAAAATGTTTGTGGTCTTAAAACTTCAACAAATCAAACGTTTTTTGTGTGTAACTCTACTTACAAATATTTATCAATATATTTTTATTCTAGGGTAATTGCTGTCCAAATTAATAGCAACTAAATTAATGAAGTTTTAAATTTCCTTCCTCAATACTTATGAGATGGGATACATTATGCTTATTTGGAATATATTCTTTGTTGTCTTATCATCCAGTATTTTTATGTGCATTTTTAATAATTGTATCAGATGTCAGATGACCAAGGAATAACTAGTTCAGGATACAGGGAAGCCATTTCTGTGCTGAGGATGCAAGGGATATATATATTTATAGCAGGAGAGCCATGTGGTTTTATGAATTCAGACTGAAATTTGTGTAAAAGCCACTGATTTTTAATTTAGGTTATATTCCTTCTATTACCCTATGAACTGATCTACCCACTTTATTACCTAGCTCCTCCTAAAAGGACATTATAAGGAAGAAGTCCTGTTAAAATACTGCTAAAATAGTAAAACTGTTGAATAAATATAAATTAATAACAGGGAACATCTGAGAGAATAATTTGAACTTTTACTTCATTTGTTGAATAATAGACCATTGAGTTACAGGATTTAATATAGTGATTTTAACCAAAGTTGGAGAGGGTAGGAGGATGGGTACAGGTACCCGCTCTGGGTAGAAAGGTCAGAATTTCAGGGGTGAAAAGAAAGCAGTATAGTGTGATATGTCCTAATTTGAAAAATCATTCAATATTATAATTTTATACTTAGAAAACATATACAAAGTCTGTTTTTACAATGTACACTGTATGTCCATTTTTACTCAGCACTATATATATATTCACCTAGTGTATGTTCAACAAATATTTGTCTGAAATGAATGAAGGAATGAGTGAAAGAATGAATAAAAGAATGAAAAAGGAAAGATACATAGCTTGACAAAATCTTCATCACTTACTGGTGCATTTTGAAGATACTTTTCTGCTTATTGGAGATTCTTAAGGAGGAGAGAATGTGAGATTTTCATGTTTGTCTAGAGGGTAACTTTTAGAAAGACTAGAAAATATTAGTCAAATAGGAAGAACCTGGAACTGGGTGTCTTGATTTCTCACCCTTGTCCCCCTTACTGTTAATTAGTTGGATGCTGTTATCCAAATTAGTTCATCTTAAGGTTTTTCTTTTTTCCTTTGGCTGGCTAATGTGGATAATGATGTATGCTCTATCACTTTACCAGGGTAGTTATGAGAGTCAAAAAAGATAATAGTTGTGAAAATTTAAAGGCCAGCAAAATATAAAGCGCTCTCTCTCTCTCTCTCGCTCTCTTTTTTTTTTAAATTATTACTTACAGGCTGCCTAAATTGTATCTTTGTGAATTCTGTCTAAAATATATGAAAAGTAGAACTATTCTACAGCAGCACATGAAAAAATGCGGTTGGTTCCATCCTCCTGCCAATGAGATTTACCGAAAGAATAATATTTCTGTCTTTGAGGTAAGATAGAAGTTTTCTTCCTATCCATTTCAAATATATTGCCACCTGAACTGCATCCAACTGTGCAACTTAATTTTTTGGTGGTGGTGGTGGTGGTGGTGAGGGGAGGGAAATCTTATTTCACTGTTGTTCACTAACTATTGAGTCAGATATTGATTCAGTTATATGAAATGAAGAATTAGGCCAACCCAAATGGTACCAAGTTTGCAGGCTCAGCTTCAAAGTAAATTATTCTATATGTCATTGGATCAAAGACTCAATTATAGGATTCCCTATTATTTTATGTACCACGAAGAAGGAATGAGTGCTGCCAATTATATATAATTTACTAACTCCATTTGATGATAAAATGCCAACCAATTTCACATATGTTAAGATGTGATAAAAGTGTGTCTTAGAATCTATGGCATATGGTGTTTAAATGAAAGGATACCTATTACTGTATATAAAAGGAGTATTTCTTAGAGATGTGTTTAATAGCTTTAGTAAAATTTAAGTAGTTTCCTGACTACAAGGTAATATGCTTTGTCTGTGCTTCTGTATTGTTGTTAGTGGTGGTTTTTAATTCCTTGATCCTCAGTTTATGGTTTGAGTGCCAAGTATTAATAGAGTGCCTGCTATGTGCTCAGTTTTGTTAAATTACTACAAAGATAGAATTTCAATATTCTCTCACTCTCTTACTTTTTTGGTCTGCTCTTAGACTTTATTTTAGATGAGAGGCTCTTTATGGCGGGGGTGGGATGGGGAGGTGGAAAAGGGGAACTGGTATAAAATACTATTACAGAATACCCAAGAATAAATTGCTTCTCAACTAAAGCATATATTGGTGTATATTTTAAAGAAGTCACATTAAATTACTTATATTGTTGAGTTTTCAATTTGTATGCCAGACAATGCCTTGGAGTCTAATGTGGCACCCATTGGCATTTTCATAAAAGAGGAAGCTCCAGCAACTCCAGCAGCACAGGGGTGTCAGGAGCAATGTGGTATAATGCTACTGATCTTGGCCAACCTGAGGCCCAGAAATACCTCATTTGCCAGATTGCTACCTAGGGAATCTGCTTGGTGCTTCTGATTGGCAACAGTTAATCACTCATCAAATAGCGTTATTTAGGATAAAGCTCATCATGGCATGACTACATTGCCTCAGGCTGTTGGCAGAGATTAGATGGTAGCTATGCTTTGTTTTACCTAATAAATGTATTTTAGAAGAGGTTTCATATAAATCTTAGCTTTGTTGAATTAAATACTTTTTAAAATGAATCAGATTAGTTTGCGATCTGAGGGATTCCTATAATTAAAAAAACTTTTTATAAAATAAAAAGTGCTATTTTAAAAGCAGGTCATCACCTCCCTATCTAATTATTCATACTTTGATGAAGAGCAGTATTTTATATATTTGGTTGTCTTAAAAAACAGTAGATACCATAATGCTTCCAAGTTCCAGTGTTTTGATCATGGGCAGTTTCTCATAGGCTGGACTATTGATACCCAGACATGCTTATAACTGATGTGTATTATTCTTGAACTAAAGAGGCACCCCGTTGACATTTTTGTCCTGTTTCCCTCTAGGTTGATGGGAATGTGAGTACCATTTATTGTCAGAACCTGTGTCTCTTGGCAAAGTTGTTTCTGGACCACAAAACACTCTACTATGACGTGGAGCCATTTCTTTTTTATGTACTAACACAGAATGATGTCAAGGGCTGCCACCTTGTTGGCTACTTTTCCAAAGTGAGTATGTCAGCTTAGAATTCATTTGAATTCATATGGAAATCTGAAGTAATTTTTGCTGGTTCTCACCAGCAGTATGGGATGCATCATCTGCTGGGTGTCATCTGTCTTTTTGGAAGGAAATAGAAGAAAAATTCAGTAATTTACTGAGTGTTAGAAGGTGCCTAGTAACATTTAACAGACTCTGTCCTCCAAGGAACGTGAACTGCTGGTAATGCTCAAGAGGAAAAGTTTTAAAATGACTTCTATTCCCATGGTGATAATAGGTAGAACTTGTGAAATAAACACAGTCATTACATCTTTGAGTTCTTTCTCAGCTTAAATCTTCTCTTCCTAATTTGAAATGTAGGCATAGAAAATAATAAGCCATTTTTACTAAAGTGTATTTTCTTTCCTCCTTAATCTTCTATTCTCATGGGAAAATAAGTTTCCTTTCTAGTCAAGCAACATAAAATATGTACTTTTATTTAAGCAAGGCATGGTAAAATCTAAAAACATTTAAGTAGGTTACTTCAATAGTTAAATATGATTTTAAATATATAGCCTAGTTTCTAAAAATATTTCTGTACCCAACATTTCAGGACTATTTTGTATCAAGGTAGATATAGTAATTGCAGAGTGAGACTGCCCTATGTAGCACCAGAATGGGGGAAATAAAGGAAACCTTGAAATACTTGATGAGCCTTCTCACTTTTAGAATGCCACATTGACTCATCCTTTGTTGTTTTGGAGATTAAGTGGGGCTTAGATATCTCTGCTGATCCTGGGCACGTAAATACTATTTTAGTGTTGAAGATGTGTTGGATAGCATCTTTTATATATATATATA
>JAQZBX010009870.1:0-45275 GCA_029593785.1 Cabassous unicinctus
GGCACTCAACCACTGAGCCACATTGGCTCCCCTGAGTTGGCTCCCTCGTCTGTTTGCTTGTTGTTTGGTCGTTGTCTACTTGTTGTTTTTTGCTCATTGTCTGCTTGTTGTTTGTTTGTTTTCTTTAGGAGGCACATGGAACTGAACCTGGGACCTCCCATGTGGGAGGCAGGCACTCAGCTGCTTGAGCAACATCTGCTCCCAGGTTATACTGTCTCTTGAAGGTAATATAGTAAATGTTATAAATTGAGATCTGCAAGGTCAGAGTCTTCTTTCTTATGGATAAAGAAATATAAGAAAATATTCCCCTCTCTTCATCTTTGTTCTGCTCCTCTTTCTCCAACCAAAATTTCTCTCCCAAGACTGCATAACACAGTGAACCCCATGGTGGATGATGGACTGTGTTTAAAAGTACAAATATGAGAACATTCTCTCATGAACTATAACAAATGTACAATACTAATACATAGTGTTAACATTTAGGGTGGTTTATGGGGAAAAAACACTAAATGTAAGCTACAGACAATAGTTAGCAGTAATATTTTAATGATGTTGTTTCATAATTTTTAACAAATATACTACAACAATGCAAGGTGTTGGTGGTGGGGTGATGAATGGGAATCCTGTATATTATCCATGATTGTTTTATAAACTCACAACTTCTCTAATAAAAAATTTTTTTTTTTTAAATTTCTCCCTCTATTCCTAATTATACAGCAAAACTCCCATGCAAGTGGAAGCAGACTTAACTGGGGAGGGGATGTGTGTGGAGGAGGGGTTCCTAAGAACATATAGACCCCAGGCAAAATGTCCTGTTATATTTAGATGTTTGGAAAGCTAGTTACTAAATCTAGAAGTGGACTGGGGATATTGGATGGTGTGAGTATGCAGTGTGGGCCCCATCAGTTGGGTTTCTTTGAACACTCATAGGACATAAGATTTCCTGCCTGTTTCCTTCCGGGCTTGGCATGGACCTAGGAGGCATTATTTAACATTTGTTCCCTAAAATCTGAAATGCATTTGCACATACTCTGGAAACTCAATTTCACTATTACCCTATATTTAGGATCCATGATTTGAAACTGTATGAATTAGAATCCTCTTAAAAAGGAACTTGGGGCCGATTGAAAAATGAAATGAATCTGTTCACAACAAAGCAATATAATAACAGAATTAATTATAATCTCCTCTATGCATAAATCTTTCTATCTCTGTGTGTACAACTAGGGCTAGTTCAGGGAATAAGCCACTGACCCTTCCCTTCAGTACTGCTCCCAAGTGTGGGGAGGTCGGAGGTAGGGGCTGCTGTGGAGATAGACCTTATTTCCTTGTTTCATTCTCTCTGCAGCCTTTCAAGGCTGCGTTCTTTTCTTCAGCCTCATGGGAGTTCTGGGTACTCAAGAAACTAGGTCACAAATTGCTTCCATCTTTTAGAAGAAAGGAGTTAAATGACATTGTTGTTCTCTCTGCTCCTCTTATCCGGAGATAACAGTGAATATGAGCTACTCCAGAAGAGTAATTATGAATGTGTGAAAATCTGCTGTGATTCAATGCCAGTGCACATTAGTCAAAATCCTTTGGCGGAGCTGAAGCTTATGGCCTACCTAAAGCTGAAAACCTCTAGAGCTGGAAACTGAACGGATAATGAAATTTAATCTCAGTCATCCTGTTAGTCAGAAGCAAATAAGCTCACAGCCCCCACCATCCCTCCCTCTCAGGGATCCAGGTGGTAGGCTCTGCTTCAGGCAAAGGAGAGAGAGCTCTTCAAGGGCTGTGGGGCAGAGAAGTCCTTCTCAGGCTCCTTCCTCCCCACCTCACCCCTCCATGAATTTTCACCAGCACCAGATGAAGCACCTGCTAACCCAGATGAAGCACCTGCTAACACTTGATTTTTTTTTTTTTTTTTTAATATCATTTCAGTTCTCTGACCCACATATAGAGGAGGGGTTTAAGAAGTTTCACATTTGGGAGAACTTCAGTGACTTTATGAGGGTTAACAAGAAAGGGGAAGGTCAAGTATTTGTATCATCCTGACCCCCTTCTCTTGCCTGGGAATGTAGTAGATCTAAGCTGCTGAGCACACTGAATCTCCAAAGTCCTCATTGACCATGGACCCCAGCCACAGCTCTTTTCTGCCACTCCCAGTTATAGCCATCTTTGTGGTTAGCTCTGGACAACTATCTGTTCCCAAATGCCTGGAGGGATAGAGAGACCCCAGGAGAGCAACAAAAGCGCAAACAAGTTGCGGGGAGCCATGCCTATTGCTGAGGGGTGCTGTCTGAAAAGTAAGGTTGCTGTCCTGCAAGCAGGGAGCAGATTCAGCAGAGCACACAGCCATGGCATCAGACTTTGGTGAGTCAGCCGGGGAGAAAAGCATCCGGACAAAACAGCTACCTCTGATTTCAGGGATGTCTAAAGGGTGAAGGGGAGAGGGATAGGCAGGAACTCTAAGCTACTTGGAAACCATATGATCTTTCAACAGGCTGTAAAAGGAAGCAGTGTGTGACAAAGAGTACACAAATTCTTACCTTGGAAAAAGTACCCAAATGGGATGGAAGAGTTCCCCCACCCCAATCCTACTTTGAAATGCTCTTAGTAAATACAAATTAAAGTTCTCATGGAAATCTCCCCGGGTAATGCGTTCAGGAGGTTTCCTGGCTAATTTCAACCCTGTCACAATCTACTCAGTAACTTATCTAGTCAACTTTCTGCAACCGTCTAATAAAGGTAAAGGCTGGAAGACTTGAACAGAGCTAAAATATCTAACAGTTTGAATATCCTGTGAGTCTAAATGCTCACTTCCCCACACTTTCCACAATTCCCTACAAATTCTCATCAATACCAAAATTCAGCTAATCAAAAGGAATTAGCACATACTTACTATCTATTCCTCTTTTCCCTTTTTCTTAAAGAATTATGAAGTTATAGAACTTGAGTGTTGAACTTTTTGGGTCCCAGAAAGAAAATGGTAGCAGCAGTAGAGTGGAATTCTCCTTCTGTGTGTGAAGAAATTGATTGTCCCTTGATCAAAGGGGCAGGGTTGGGTCATCAGCACCCATTTTCAGGTGGGGAGTTAGAGGATTGTAGAAGAAAGCACAGGCCCCTTTGTGTCCCCAGGACCCAACTATGCCATTTTTCTCTGCCAGTCCCAGACTCTTGTTTTTGAGCTTTTCGCTTAGTGCTTCTTCTCTCATTTTCTGCCCTGCTCCCATGCCCTCCACTGCACGGATCCTTCCTTCGAACCAAAGGCTCACTGACTGCAGGGGCAGGTCTGCACTGGGGCATGAAGCTCACCCACATAAATCTTCCCCCTCCAGCCAGTTTTTCCATGGGCAGCACAGCCAAACTGTTCATCCACTGTGGGGGCTCTTTATTCATCAAGGAATTCTATGAGGTACAGAAAGAATTTCTCTTGCCTTTTTTTTTTGGAGCAGTTCTCTTGAGCTGAGGGGAAACTTCTGGGCTTTTGTATTCTAATAAACATTGTTGATCCTTTGGTACCTTCCATACTAAAAGGAAAAATGGTGACTTAGAGCTCTATCCTTTCCAAAGAAAATGTTCTTTTAATCTTATTGCATGTGTATTTGAAGAACCCCTGGAATTCATGCCTCTGTTTAGACCAAGTGCCTATGTCCCATCTCCTGTCTTGTAAGGTTGCTCACTGCCAACCTTTATTCTTGTTGTGTGTTCTCACTCAGTGGGCTCTCTGGAGCCAAGGAAAGGGCACTCTTTCCAAACACTTCCCAAGCCTCTCTTCAAGCAATTGGGAAAGCTGAGTGAGAAGCAAGAAAGGTGACTTCTGGAGAGAATCAAATGTAGTTCACAGGGTTTCATGCACACTACAGAGAGCTGTAATAGCTTCTAGAGTACAGCACCCCACTTTTTATTGTACTCCAAGGCATTATGCTTTTCTCTTACTGTTAACACAGTCTTTATCAGACTTGACAGCTATAAATTTTATAGTCATGAACACTGGCATTATCCTTGGAGCTTATTTTAAATAACATTTTCCCCAATCCTTATAACCCAACCTTCCAATATTTTTGCCCATTGATCATCATGGCTCCTTTTCATCCCCACCCCATTTTATTTCAAGAGAGCACAGTGAAACACATAGCAAACCTCAGATGTTATCAAGCCTCATATGTTTATTCATATTACCATTTATTGGACAATGAAAAAAAATCAATAAGCCATCATTCTAGCCCCCAAGGGGTCCATAGCTTTCTAGGGGGAGGCCAATAAAAACACAAGCAATTACAAAATTATGTGGTGTGTGCAAACGGAGTAGGTACTTTGTCCTTGGGAACCTATATGACAAATCTGTTGACTGTTAGTACAAATGTGGAGAGGTCAGAAGGAAGAGGGTGGGGGGACTTGAAGCAGGGATGCTGTTAAGAGAAACCACTGGGGAAATTGCAGGATGATTTCTATTTTGAAGGTTAAAAAAGAACTTGTTAGGCAGGAAAGGCATGAAAGAACATTCTGGCTAGAAGGAAGGGCATGTGCAAAGACATTGAAATAGCACTGGATGTTCAGGAAACCACAAGATGCACAGCATGGCTAGAGGGTATCATTTGGTATGGGATAGGGGTAGGGAGGCAGGAGGCTACCTACTCCAGGAATACAAAAGTAGGCAACATCTATGGTAAGAAGGTTTGAATCTATCCATGGTATTATGAGTCTCATTAAGCAAGTGAGAGACAGAGTTGAAAAGAAGAGTTGTGTTGACACACTTTAGTGCTGTAACAAGGTTCCCCTGAACCATGGTTCTCAAGGGATGGTCCGTAGATCAGTGGCATTAGTATCATCTGGGAACTTTTTAGAAATGCAAATTCTCATATTCCACACCAAATTTGCTAAGTCAGAAACGCTGGGACTGGAGTCCTCCAGGTTATTCCAATGACTGCTCACATTTAGGAACCAGTGATCGAAATTAATTGGTTCCTCTTAAAGTTTGGTTGGGACAGGCAGACAAACGTAGCAAATAGCCAGATCGAATCAGAACACAAACCTCACTCTATTTGCTCAACTGAAGACCAAGTAATGGGGTTCTGCCTGTAAGCATTTTAGGAATTGGGTAAGAGGATTTCATGAATGAAAAGTAATTTTCATGATGGGTGCACTTTGGATAGACAAAGAAAAAGGGGGGTATATAGTAGACAAATCCCCAGGCCACTAGGTAAGTGATATGTTCGACAAATAAATAAATCAACACTTTTAACAAAACTCATTAGAGGCCCTGTCTTGAGCAAGGTCCTGTGCTAAGTGCAAGAAAAGCAGAGCATAAGCCATGCCTTCAGGGAAATAAACTGGTGAAGGATTACTCTGACTCTTGTAATTCTCTCTTGTTATCATTTACTCAGATGCAGTGGAAATTTTCTGGCTATTGCCCTAATTCTTTGGAATGAAATAGAATGGATTTAGGCCATGGAATCTTTGGGTGCCTGTTCTTTCACCTGGGAGGGGGGATTAGTGAAGGAAGCGCTGGCTTTTCTCCATGTGAGAGTCCTTGCACGTGTGGGCTGCTGGTTACCAGCAGCTGGTGCAAAGAAAAATAATTATTTTATAGAAATGAAACCTATTTCCTCCAGGGATTAATCAAGGCAAAAGCAATCTAAATCCCATTAAAACACATTTGATCAATTCTCTCCTCTGTGTTCCCTGATCATGGAGAAAATGAATTTCCTCAATCTCTTTCCATCGCCTCTGCTGGAGGTAAGCTAGTTTTTCACCTCTCTGTATGTTCAATCACAGGGGAAGGTTATTATCATAAAGTCAGGGAGTTGCTGTGCAGCCACTAACTGAACTTCGTCAGAGCTGGTGAAGAAATATGTTGTATAGGTGAAATTCCATGGTCACAAATAGGTGGTTACAGGAGTAACTATAAAAGGAAGCCATTCTTGCACCCTAGAAGATGACCCATTTTCTCGTATCTTGTTTTTTTCTTCTTTTTTGTGCAAGGCATTCTCTACTTGATTAACCTAGTACCACAAATCCTTCTCTTTTTTCTTGGACAAACCAGTTCAAGTTAGCATAGCACTTACAATGTCCAATACATTGTCCAGGTAGTATGCAGAATATAAAGTTTAAGTAAATAAGACAGAACATTGCTCCTACGATGTATACAGTATAATAAATGAAAGAACTTATAAACATGCTGTCCATAAACTGAGGACAAATGAAATAAGTAGTAAGCAAAAGTATAAAGGAAATATTATGGGAGCAAAGAGAAAGAAATACCTTCTAATCGAGGGGAAAATTAAAGATGACTTCATGGGAGGAGGTGGCATTTGGGCTGTATTCGAAAAGTAGAGATGGAAAAATAGAAATGAGTTTAAGAGGAGAAAGACATTTCAGTTGGAGGGAACAGCATTAAAAAAGTCACAAAGTCATGAAAACAGAGCGTGTTCAGAAAAAGTGAATAATGCAACAGGATAACATAGAGTGTGGAAGGATAAGGACGAAAATGAGGCATGGAATACAGATGGAGGAAGATCTTAAATGCTATGGAGTTTGTGCTCTATTTTGAGGGCCAGGATTCCTTCCCTTACAATTTGCTCCTGTGCATGTAAATATGTTATTGTATATGTTTGCATTGAAATCAAAAGTTTGAACACTAGTATAGTATCCTTTTGTTCTACAAAATTCCATTCAGTCTAAGAACCCCATTCCAGCTAAAACATCCCATTTCTTTTTGTAATATAAGCTATGCCCCCACTCAAAATGTTAAGGAGAAATAAAGAATAGCTCAGGGATAGGATCTTCTGTTTAACATTTTCCTTTTCCTCTTGCTATAGGAAGAGCACTCCTTTTTTCTTGTGAATCAACTTCAGAGAAACAAATTGGTCCCCAGCTGTCAAAAAACAAGAATGTGATTCCTAGAAATGTAATCATTATAACAAAATTTCATTATATGGAATTTGAGCAGTATCTCACCTATCTACTCATTTCTCTGAGCTGAGTCTCCAACCTCTGGGATTCAGTCTCCATGTGACACTCCTTCCACGTGTGCGTGGTTTGGTTGCTAAGCCACAGAGAGAACACGACTTAATGCTGTTTTCAAAAGATCAATTATTGTTTATTCACTCTTGTATCTGTGTCCTTCTAAAATTTAATACAAACAAATCCTTCTCTACCAGGATCTGTATGAGGACTGATCAGGGCCTGCTGACAAACCCCAGTGCAGCTAACAAACAACTTTAGATGGCAGACTTCCTAGAGAATTCGCATTGTGGTAGACCTAAGTCTATATAGATTGTAGGGGACAGTCATGAGACAAGGCAAGTGTGATCAAATATGAATGGGGATGGAGATCATTAGAGATGCTACGATCAGGAAATATGTGATGTTGTCTTGCTTTAATGAGTATGTGTGTGTGTGTGTATAAAATTACTTTTGGTGGTAGAGGTAGTATATATAACAAGTGTCAGTGAATGAATGGCTGTGTGAAAAGTAGCTAGAAACTGCCAAGAGGTTGATATAAAGGATTAAAATTCCTTGAAAAATAGTATAAACAGTATAGATGTGAATAGAGAATCTAGATCAACCAGTTGAGGCTGGGAAACTCCTAAAACTGTGGTTCTCAAACTTGACTGAATATTAGAATCATCGGGGTAGTTTTAATAAAGGCCTATTGTTACCAGATGGCTCTGGTTTCTGGGCTTCTAGGTTCTTTGTATGTCACATAAAATAATTTAAGGACACACCATAAGGTAGGCAAGGGAGTAAAGAGTTTATTAAGAAACAAGAAAACAAGAAAAGTACATGGTCCATGCTGAGGTATGGAACACGGACATACTGCAGGGTGAGTTGCTCGTGTGGGACCCCAGGTCAGGGCTTTTTAAAGTCTGTTTGCTGTTCTGATTGGTTGCTCCACCTGTGATTTCTCAGGGGGCCAATGGTAAGACCTTTTGAGGATATCTGGGGCTTTTTCCCTTGACCCTAAATGGGATTCTCATTCCAAATGAGAGTCTCATTCCAGGATCTCATGAGAGGTTTCTGGGAGGGGTCTCATGGCCATGTGGCCTGCCAGCCACGTTATGTGCCAGCCATGTTGTCTGTTGGCCATGTTGTCGGCCGGCCATGTTGTCTGCTGGGTCTTCAGCTGTGACCCAAGTCTTCCCTTTCCCTATGCTAACCTGCCTCAACTCCCCCCTCAGGAGGTGCCTAAGGGTGATGGTCATTCTTTTGTAGCTACTTCCTGCTGGTTAGGGGGAGTAGCCCCTACTTGACAAAGTGTAAAACCCTCTGGCTGTTTTATTGCAGTTGAGGGAAGACAGGTCTGTCACCCTGGTTGGAACTGGATGAAATCCCCACATGACTAATAAGGCATTGATTCTGTAAGAAATAAACTTAATTAGAATTTTGAAGATACATGGTCCCACCAAAAGGATAAAGAAGATGGTGGTAGGCAGGTCTGAAAAGGGGGCCAGCCATGGCTTACTGGACCACGAGAGTGAGAAAGACCAGGTGCCATCAGAGGCTGCATCTTCCCAAAGTTGATGGGAAACAACATTCTTCCTCGAGTTATTTTATACTGTTGGTTAACTCTAGGGAGAGATTGTGGTAGACCTGCTGGGTTTGGTATAAATTGCCAATCCCAGTTCCCATGGTGGTGGTTATGCTTAGGACAGCTAGGAGAGGTATGAAGAGAGGCACTTTTCTACACAAACTCACAAAGACAGTATAGGCAACAAGACAGGCATATGGCAAGCAAAATAAAGACAGCACTCAAGAGAGCCATTCTTTTATCTTATAGGCACATTCTTTAATTACTTAGAAAATGAATTAAGTTTACCAGGACTTCTAACATGTTCAGTATCCCACTGCATATGATCTAGAATAGAAAGGTTATCATCATATTCATCAGGCATATAGGTACAGTACTTAATACTAGTTGGTGCACAAGTTCCTCTTTGAGCTGCAGTTAATAGATCTGCAAAAAACTCCTTGTTTTTGTTTTGTGTGTAGCTATTAGGTTTTTGGACCTCTGAGGGGAGGTTTACATATATGTACATTAAATTTCCTCCTGTTGGATTTGGACCAAATGATGGATTTGGCCCATCATTAATTAACAATTCAATTTGTTGGTTATTATTCCCGTCTGTTAAGATCTTATTAGAAAACTCTTTCAGGTAATATATTTGCCTCTCTTCTTCTTTTTTTTTTTATTTTTATTAATTATTGGTACTTTGATAAGCATGTCAATCAATTTAATGTAACAATTAATGTAGTAATATGAATTATTCTCATTTAATGTGAGAGTGCAATTGCTAAATTAGATATGGCTATAGTGAATGTCTTCTGTTTGTCCCTCCGCTTTCTTCTCTCTTTACCTTGCTCTGTGCCCTGGGAGGCTGGCCCATTTGGTTTGCATTAGCAGGCTCCCTGGCATTCTGCCTGCCAGAAAGTTCCAATAAGAAGCACTTACAAGAGATTCGTAGTGAAAGCCTTTATTTCCCAGATTTACATAGCCAATGGCCATAGCTCCTGTCTGGAGTCCCTTTTTAGGTTTGGGCAATTCTTCCCAATCCCTTGCCCTTTCCCGCTTGCAGTGGTCACAGAACCAGTTCTTGTTAGCTCTGAGGTACTGCACTATCCTCTGTCACCATGTTGACATCTTTGCAAATTAGCACTTTATTAAACTCTCCTCAAATTATCCAGTTTAATATGACATCTGTTTCTGGCTGGGATCCATTCTGATACAAGAAGGCAGACCTGAGTGTGCATGTTGGTTCCTTCACTTATAAGCCATAAAAGCTTGACCAACTTACTTAACTTTTGGGAACTTCAGATAGTAATCACCCAATACAAAGTGTTTCAATATTTTTTCATTTTTTAGTAAAGTATCAATATATAGCATGCATTATTCTCTGAGAATAGAGCAGGGAATAGGTTAGACATGGACTCTGCCCTTAAGATCTTAGATTCTAATGAAAAAGATAGACATTAATTCATTAATCACTCACATGAATAAATGTATAATTGGAAAATGTGCTAGATGCTGTGATGGAAAGATACAAGTTGTTATAAGAGCATGGCTGTGGACCTACCTTACATTATGAGAAGAGTTGCATAGTTAGCTTTTGCTGTGAAGCAATTCACCCCTAAACTCAGTATCTTGTAGGAACAATCATTTGTTATCTCACATGGCTGCAGTCAACTGGGAGTCCACTGGTCTTGGCTGAGCTCAGCAGGTTGCCTTTGCTAATCTTAGCAGCACTTTTTCATGAGTCCACTGTCAGCTGAGGTTGAGTAAGCTAGGCTGGGCTCTCCTGGGGCAGCTGTGCTACTGACGCCTTCATCCTCCTTGGACCAGGGGGCCAGACAAGGCATTTTCCCCTCATGGAGCTGGTAGAGGTGCTAGAGGGCAAGCAGAAACCCACTGAAGTCTCTTAAGATCTAGGCTCAGAAGTGACACATTGTCACTTCTACCTGTGTGCTATTACCCAAAACAAGTCACATAGCTAAGTCAAAAGGCAGGGAAACACATCCTGTCCATGACGAGGACAGAAAATGAACACGGATACAGGGAGGAGAGAATAATTGGGGCCAATAATGCAATCTACCATGCTAGGGAAGATTTTTTTTTTTAAGAACCAACACTTAAGTTGAGTAACAGTAGTACAGGGAAGAAAGGAAGAAGGATATTTCAGGCAAAGATCACAGGGTAGGCAAAGGCTTGAGGAGAGGGAGAGTGAGGTTTATTTCCAGGGACTAGTGGTTATGAAGAATGGTAGGAAATGATGCTGGAGATACAGGTAGGTATCAGATGCCACAGGACAGAGTAGATCAAAGTAAGAATTTCAGATTTTGTTCTAACTGTAAATAGAAACTATGGAAGTGTTTTTAAATGCAATAATAATATGATAAACTTGCATTTTAAAAATTATTACTCTAGCTGCTACATGGAAATTTTATAACAGGAGGGCATGAGACATTTAGACATTGAGGAATTTATTGCAATAATCTGGGCAAGAGATGATGGTTGTTTTGGACTAGGTTGGTGGTAGTGAGGACTGAAAAGAGAGTGCAGATATAAGGTATACGTTGTAGACAAAATTAATGCAACTTGGTGACTCCTGGATAGAGATGTCATTTGTTGAGATGGAAAATATTAGAAGAGAACCACATTTGGAAAAGAAGATCTATAAATGCAACTTTCATATAATTATTAATAATTACTTGAGGGATATGTTTCATTTTAATCAAGAATACCATTCTCTTATGTGTTAAACTTTTTTTTTTTTTAAAGGAGGGAAGGCTAGCACACGACTAGCTTGAATAAAATCTCAAGCCTATTTTCCTCATTATTTTATGAAACTCATTCTAGAAAATTACTTTTTAATATGCAACTTGAGATTGATTAATATAAGTGAGCCTAGACTAATTTAATAATTTATTGAGTATGGAAAATGATCTAGAGTCTTGTGTTATATAACTGGTTCAACAAAATGAGCCTATTTAAAGGCTATTTATAAAAGATGGTAGCACAATTGGAAAATACCTTCATGAGGTTCCAGGGCAGTGAATTTCGACAGGATCATTAACTCCAGATCTTTACAATGAATTGTTCTCAGCTGTTTCCATGACAGCCATTGAAACACTTACAGGAAAATGCTTGAAGGGAGGCATGTGTCATAGAGCATATCCATTTTTAACAAGGCTGGAAGAAAAACAGAAATGTAAAATGTTCCAAAAGAAAAGAAATGTAGCTTCACTTTTTTTCTGATTATCTCTGATTACATGCACAATCCTTCTGCTTTCCTTGGAAAATAAATTACCCCTGAGCTACATGATTTCTTTTCTCCTTGTTTAGAGATATTATCTATTCAATAGAAAAAGTATCATAATTTCTGGCTTAAATCCTGGTAATAATAACATTTTTTTGCATTGACATACTTTCATAAATATTCAACTTTGAAAATCTTCAAGAAAATGCGTGCATTTTCTTTGTTAGGAATTGAACATCCAACAGAAGTTCCCCACATGTAAAATTAAAGAAGGAACAGATAGATGGGTAGATTTCAGTGCAGTGTGGGTGGGGAAAGTTTGGCTGGCAATTGAGTGGCAGGCAGCTAGAGTTTAATGTTCTATTTAAAGAGGTTGGAAGTCATAATTCAAAACAGATACATCCAAACCATTTATATTTGGCTAAGTTGCATATTTATATATTCTGAAATTTTGGAAATCCACTGTATGTCCTACAGCATAATGGAATTACACTGTGAATACTTGCCGTTGGATAAAGAAGAAGCTGCCTAGCTCTTCTGTCTTCTCCTAAGTGCCTGTGGAAGCCATGGCAGAGTGTCTCCCAGATTTCCTTTCAAGAGAGAACCCACTGAATGGAGGGCAGTCGGTTGACAAACTCCAGATGCAGTGCCTGGGGGACCATGCAGCATTCAAGCCAAGGGCATGCTCTCCCTAAACAGCTTGCTCATTTCTGTGTAACATGGAAATCCTCTATGGGGTAGTTTGCTCTGGAGCTTCTCCCTGTTGGGTTGCTGGGAGCTTCTCAGAGCTACAGTTTAGGCAGAGGCTCTTCCTACTCAATCTTCCCATCCTCCCTATTTTTACAAGTCGGACCTGCACTGTGGTCTGAAGACTTCACCACCTACTTCTGCTCCCTCTCTCCTATCTTTCACAGGCATTGCCCCCAATAAATCTCTTGCAATTTTGCCTTCTTCCTGGCATCCGCTCCCCAGAGGACTTGAGCTGGTGCAATCCCTGATCCCTTTGGTGTATAAACTCCCTCAAGCCTGTGTTTAGCTGAGCTCAATCCACTTTAAAAACATTTCAGTGGGGAGTGGATGTGCCTCAGGCAGTTGGGTGCCTGCATCCTACATGAGACGCCCTGGGTTTGGTTCCGGTGCCTCTTAAAGAAGCCAAACAAACAATGAGCAGACGATGGACAGACATCGAGCAAAAACAATGAGCAGACAATAAGCAAAAACAAAGAGCAAGACAATGAGCAAAGCAACAAGCAGATAGCGAGCAAAAAACAAAAAATGAGCGGGGAGCAGATGTGGCTCAAGCAGTTGGGTGCCTGCCTCCTGTATGGGAGGACCCAGGTTCAGTTCCGGTGCCTCCTAAAGAAGAAACAAGCAGAAAACAAGGAAAAACAACGAGCAAATGAGGGAGCCATCTCGGAGGGGGGCGGTGGGCAGTGATAAAAAATAAAATAGAAATTAAATACATAGATTTTTTAAAAAAGCATTTCAGTGACAAGTATATCAGGCATAGTGCTAGGCATACTATAAATACCAAGATGAGTAAAACAACATCTTTATCCTTATATAATTGGGAATGGCAAACACTTGAAAACCAGTTAAAATAAAGGTGTCCAGAGGGGCCTGTGAGAATACAGAGGACACTTAGAATATCCTAGAAGAAAAGACACCACAGCTGAATTGTAAAGACTGAATCCTAAAGGATGAGCAAGCGTTATCTGGGTAAAGAAGGGTGAGAAGGCAGTCCAGGCCCAGCAGAGTGGCCTGTGAGGGGACGCTCAGTGCTCAGAGTGAGACTGGCTAGAGATGATGGCAGTGAAGTAGGTAGACGACAGGGAATGGGGAGCACTGTGTGCCTGCCAGGGAGGCTGGGCTTTTTCTGTAGGTTACAGGAAGTCATCAAGAGTATTGGCCAAGTAAATGCATGCATTTCCATTTTTAGGACTGGAGTGATAGATAAATTACCCTGCTGCAGTGTGGAGGAGGAATTCAAAGGAGCATGCTAGAAGCCAATGAGAACAGTTAGGTCAAACACCTATTCTTTATCCTGGAGACACTTAAATCCCCTCCCAAGATTTCTGCAAATTCCTGAATGTGGGTGGAGGACTTGCATTTTCATGGTCTTCTCAGGTTCCAAACTTGTGCTTCTATTATGTGGGTTTAGTTTTTAAGCTGTCTCGCTGTCCTACGTCTGCTGCCTTTATCCCGGTTTTATCACTCCAGACAAGCACTCAGTCCCTGGTTCCACTTCCTGCCCACCTCCTCCATTCCCACAGACCACTTCTCATGAGTCGCTTCCAACATACCCACTCAAGCAAGGCCTTTGGATTTACAGCTAATATTGATTATGCTTTTATTGGGAGGGGTGCTTTCTATTGAGCAACGAAAAACTACCTTTTAAAAATCCCCCGATCATTTCTACCAACTTTGTTCCAGATTTTTCATTGTTTTGTTTAACCCTGTATCTTCTGCTCTCCTCCTGTTCATTTAGTTTCAAGAGCTATGTAGTTATATATATTTGATCCCTTGTCTCTTAACAAGCCATGCCCAAAGAGTTTTAGCTTCCTCCCCCAAATATTTATCAGAATATTTTCTTAAACCAAGACCTTTACCTTCCCAAGTAAAATATCAGTGCCAACCGAAATAACTTTTTTACCCTGCTGCATATCTATGTTAATACTCCTCTCTAGCAGAATAAAATGACATCTTGTTTAAGATCAGTTTATACTGATTATGTCATCAAGTAAGAAAAATTAGGAGATCTAGATGACTAGATATGGTTTACCTATTTGAAGCTTTTTTAAATGTTAAAAATGTTCTGCCCCTCAAATTTTCTCTTTCTGGTCATTCTTGTGTCTTCTGTAATGAAAGGAGCAGATAAACACACACATAACACACACATGCATACATCCTCAAAATAATTGTTGAAACTTAAAACATATTAAATGTTCTTAAATTAATTATATGCCGTGAGGCTAAAAGGGGGCAAATTTCCTGGACTAGCTTCCAGAAAAAGGGAAGTGCATTGCTACAACATTGTTTTAACTGAATTCTTCTTCAAAATCTGTCTTCTCTATGGTTTCTTTTAAACCATCATGTCGGGTATTTAGATTTCTTTTTGCTTTTTGTACTCCCATTGTCTTGAATGCCTAAATCTTCACAACATTTGAATTCTCGCATTCCTTTGGATTTAGTGTTCTGTTCATCCTGAAAACTTGGTTTCACTTTGAACATGAGTTTGATGTAATGGATATGCTAGTCACCTTCAGACAATAATAAACCTAGCCAAAGACATGGACTCCTTGGGGATATTGCGTGCCTGGTTTGCTCACTCAGTAATCCAGAATGCCACTGAAAGTTTTCCATCAGGACCCAACTGGTTCCAGGATACAATAATTATAATGCCAGGAGTGCTTGCAGATTCATGATTTTGCAATGAAAATGAAAAAGCAAAAGAATGGAGAAGGACAAAGCCACGCCATGAAGGAACAATATAAGACATTTTGCTGAAGTGTAATCATATCTAACAACATATAAATAATATCGAATGGGGCATTGCTTTGAAAGGTATTAGTGACAACCCTCAGCCAGTTGTGGCTAAGGGAAAGATCTCTGCTTTGTCATGTCACTGGTGTATAGAACCTTCTATATCATTCTTTCCCACTGTTCACACGTTCGGGGTTGTCTGTGATTTTCATTTTGTACCTCAAATTGGCTGAAGATTTGAATAAAATGGCCCCTATCAGCTTGGTTTTCAAGGAAATTTGCTTTCTACTCTCTGGAAAATGGACTACCAATTACTTATTGCCTAAGAAGTCGTCTCTCTCCATTTACGTGAGCCTGAAACTTTATATTCCTCTTTGCATATGATAAGACTACTGCCTCAAAATTTTTCCCAGCTATCTTTATTTTATTTTTTATGTTTTTGTGCTTTGGGAGGAAATGATTTCCAGATTGACTGGAGACCAAAAAGACTTCCTTGATTTGCATTTCCTCATATGTAAAGCAAGGTTGTAGGTCTATGATCTCTTTCTCACTCATGTCTCTCAGTTCTCAATGAGATCATCTAATCATTCTTTCTGGTCTGGATTCAATAATAATTTGGTCCCTATTCCTGTTACCTTCTTAGGAGAAAGTCCCTAAGCTGAGCCAGAATGGAAGCTCTGTGACAGGTCATAGTTGTACCAGTTGTGACACAGAATCCATCTCATGGAGTAGCTTGCGTTCAGTTATGTACTAGGGTGACTGACAAGGAACGAGATGCCAGCCTCTAGGCCTGCAGATCCCAGGACTTGTTTCATAGAGACCATGCCGCAGAATCACGTACCGACCCTAATTCAGGCTAATTTTGCTTATGAAAGGACTACAGCACAATCTACATTCATCTTGGTACTGGGAGAAGTGAATGAATTCTCTAGGGTTTGGGAGTACCTATAATTTTCTGACAGAGACTTTGGAAATGTAGTTTTCTGGAAAGAAAGCTCTCCCTTCTTGGTTAATATTCTACTTGAAAATTAATTTCCTTACCTTGAGTCCAGGTAGATTGGCCACAGTATATCATTGTTCTTCCCCAAATTCCTGCCAATTCAAGTTAGGGAACACGTATGAATTTCCTCACGCTAAAGAGAAGTTTACGACAGTAAGTGAGTCACCCAAGGGCAAACAGGAAGCCCTGTTATGCTGTCCCTTACAGCAGCTGGCACCTCGGGGGGACTCAGTACAGCATTTGTTGAGCTCCCACTAACTGCTCTTATGAGCGCCAGGCTCTCTGTGGGTCAGACAGAAAATAAAAGATAGCATGTGACTGTAGACTATAGAGTTAAGGATACAATTCTAAGATATGGAAATCAGCTAGATAATAATGCACCATGTGTAAAATAGGACTAAAGGTGTGGCACTTAAGAATCAGGGTTTTTTGTTTTTGCTGTGTGTGTGTGTGTTTTAATGTAAGTGTTTAACCAGAGAACACTTTATGGGGGAGGTGCTGTGCCACAGTGGAATGGGTTCTTGCCTTGGAATTAGATGATCTAGATATGAGTCTCTATTCTTACAGTTTAACTCAAGGATCTCTGGCAAGTTATTTAAAGTCTCTGAGCTTCAAAATGCAGCAAATAATAACTCTCTATCAAAGTTGTAAGAATTAAATGTGACAATTAATGTAAAGTATGTCCAGTGGATGATAATTAAATTTGAGGAGGTGGACCGAAAAGGCTTGATAGATAAGCAGGTTACAGATTGAGAGGGAAGAGTCAGAGATTGTGCTGGGAATGGCCACGTTAAGGCATTATTAATGTCTTTAGCTTGATCTAAATTTGTATTTCCCTAAGTATGGTTCATGGGCCACCAGCATCAGAATAACTAGAGAGTGCTTACTAAAAATGCAGATTTAAATCTATCCCATACCTAATGAATCTGTATTTTTAACAAGTACCACAGGTGGTTTTAACACCTGTGAGCTAATATAGTCAAACTAAGTTGCTTAAAAAATGAGCTAGCTAGCCAATTCCAGTTTCAGTGGAAGGTGTATCAATGGAGCTATATTATTTGTACTGGTTCTTAGACTATTCCTGTTTAATCAGGTAGTTATACTCTATTCTTCACCCAGGCACAAGTCCTTCTGAATATACCATAAGGATTCTCAATTTTTGCATGCCTCAAACTGAACTAACTACCCCTATCTTTGACCCTCCTCCTCTTTTTCTTCCTCCTTGTTTTCCTTCTCCATCCATGTAAGTTGAATTATGTACCTGGGGTGGGGCGCGGGGGTGGATATGTTCATCTTAATCCCATTACTCTGGGCGTGAACCCATTGTCAATAGGATCTCTTGAAGATATTGCTATTAGTTAAGGTATGGCCAACTGAGTCAGGATTGGTCCTAATCCTACTACTGGAGGCCTTCTAGAAGAGAAAGCCCCAGGGAGGAGCCAGAAGCTGAAAGTCAGTGGACCCTGGAAGAGAAAGTAGAGGACGTCGCCATGTGATGGGAAAGCCAAGGAACCCAAGGATTGCCAGCCAGTCAGAATATTACTGACCCCAGGAGGAAGAAAGTCTTCCAGCCTCTGAAACCCTGAGACAGAAAATTCCCATTGTTTAAGCCATCCAGGAAACTAAGAACTCCCCATCTAGTAAAGGGTATCATCTAGTCACCCAAGTCTAAAACCTAAGTCATCTTTGATTCCACTTTCTCCTTACATTCCCTACAGCATCTACCAAACTCTACCTGCCAGTTGGCCACAATTTCCAGAAGGTTCTTTTTCTTTAGTGGCCCTCATATCCATTCTTTTCTCTTAATTTCCACTGCCATTGCCTTAGTTCACCATGAAGTGCTAAATTTATATAGTTTTCTTTATTCCTGAGCTATATTCATTGTTTCTTTTTATTCCGATAGTCTTCCCAAATGCAGCCTCTACCATGAGACATAATATATAGATCAGATCATGTCACTCCCATGCTTAAAAACTATTGCCAATGTCTTATCACACTGATGTTCCTATTCCTTATCATTATGTACAAGGCCTTTCATCATCTGTTCCTTATCTCTCTGTTTTACCTCAGTTCTTACTGCTCCATGCTTGAATCCAACCATATCAAACTCCTCACAGTTCCCTAAATTGGCCATGCTTTTTTCCATTTCCTTGCCTTTGTATACATGCTTTCTTTTCATCCTTACCTATTCAACTGATCTCTGCTCATCATTGAACACTTAGTTCAAATAGCTCCATCTCCATGAAGTTTTCTGGACTATCTCTGCTTCCTCTCCTCCCCTATTAAAGTTTTTTCATGCATTCAATAAATATTTACTGAGCACCCATATGCCAGACATTATCCTAGGTGCTGAGAATACAAAAGTACACAAAACAGATAAAATCCCTTTGCTAGTGGAGCTTTTATTCTGAGAGATGGGGTGAGTTGGTACAGACAAAAAATATATGTATTGAGTTCTATGGTAGTAAGTGCTTTATAGTGCTACAAAGCAGCAAAGGAGACTAGAATGCTGGGGATAGGGTAGAGTTCAGTTTTAAATAGGACCCCTGAGAAGGGCCTCACTGAGAAGGTGACATTTGAGCAAAAACCTAAAGGATGGAATAGAATAAATCATACAGATATGTCTGGGAAAAGGACATTCCACACAGTAGGATCAAAGGCCCTGAGGTGGAGCAGGCCTGACCTGTGCAAGGAACAGCAAAGTGACCAGAGTGGCTGGAGTGGAGAGAGTTGTGGGAGATGCAGTCATGGGTCCAGATCTTGCAGGACTTTGCAGCCACTGAAGAACTGTGGCTTCTACTCTAAGTAATACCTGAAGATTTCGGAGAATTTGGAGGAGAGGAGTGGCATGATCTGACTTAACATTTTAACAGTATCACTTTTGCTGCTATTTGGAGAGAAGACTATGGGGTGGGATGGGGTAGAGGAGTAGGAGATCAGATGGCAGCCCCCAACTTGTATCTCTGTGTTAAATGAGAATATAAAGTTCTGTATTTGTGTCTATGGCATCACTGATGATATAGTTGTGTTTCAGGTATCCTTCCCTCTGAGTTTCTTATCCTTAAGTTATTCATCTTGTGCACAATACTCTGCACATTGTAATTGTTCAAAGAATGTTTTCAGGAAGAAAGTGAGGGAAAAGGAAGGAATCTAGGAAGGAAGAGTGGAACAGAATGGAATAGAAAAGAATGGAATAGAATAAAATGAACTGAGGCCTGATGGTCAAGGGTTTGGCTCTGGACCCCGAGTACCTGGTTTTAAATCACGATGCATTTGCCACATAATGGCTGTGTGGCTGCGGGCAAGTTATTTAACTTCCCCTGTGCCTTAGTTCCCTCCTCTGGAAATTGAGATAAATAACAGTCCTTACCTCATAAGGAGTAAAGGAACTCAACATGCTAAGCACTTAGAATAGCTCCTAGATTATAATAAGTGCTTAATAAATTTTAGCTATTCTAATCTGTTCTTAAAGACTTGATCTGGGAGGCAAGAAACATAGTATAAAGAATGTGGAGTTTTCAATCGAATAAACTTAGTGTAGTCTTCTATTTGACACTTATTAGTATAGGAGAAAAATTTGTCCTCCTGATTTTTTTCCCCTAATGATTATATAATTTGGGATAATAATTAATCACCTATCACTTAGGTTTGATGTTAATATTAATTGATATGAGACATGTGAAAGTGCCAAACCAAGCCTGGTACATTGTGGTCCTTAATATTCCTGAGAAATATCATTGTTTTTTTGTTTATCTTCCATTCAGATCTGATATTTAAGAACACAAATAAAAATCATGCTAATTAAGGCCTTTGTGCTTATCTAGTTAATTTTCATGCTTTTCGTGGATATATTATTTTCCCACTCACCATGGAGGAGTAAATGTGATCTCATATCTTTCATTTCTATTTTCTGAGGCCTTCTGTGCTCAACGACTTGTGGCAGGGGAATTCATGGTGCAGCCATAAGAAAAGATTAAGACTATTCATCATTTTCTTGTTTTTGCCCATATCATCTAGGAAGACAGTCTCCAAATTGTTCAAAAAGCTGACGCCTGGAAATTTCCCCCAACAGCTTACAGCTCTATTGTTCCATTAGTGTTGGAAGAGTGCTAGAAATTTTCATCCAACCTGCCACTCTTGAATTGGAAGAATTCAGACACTGACCTGGTTTGGGTGGAATGTAAGCCTGAGGGTAGGAGAAGAAAGAATGGCAAAAGGAAGGCAATTAACAGATTAATATGTGTCTTTTCCTCCAATCCTTCAATTTTTTCTTCAGGCAAAATCAGGGTAAAATAGAAATGATCAATCAGTCCTACTCTGAAGGAAGTCACAGAGGAGTAGATTCGGGGTGGGGGACGATATGAAAGTGGAGGCCAAGGAACGCTGTGAGAGGGATTTTATAGGCTGTGTGTATTTGAAGAATCTCAGTATTTTTTCATAAGGTCTCAAGGATTCACATCTTTACTCCCTGCTTGCTGCCAACTGTTAGCAACTGGGCGTGGAAAGCTCTGCTCCCAATATCCTGCTGGTTTGGGCTCTGAAACCTCAGGCAAGGTGTGGGGTAAAAATGGAGGACTTGAAGCAGAAGAGTGACATGATCTGGAAATAATGAATTCTGGACTCCAGGTCTGGTTCTTCCAGAAACTAATGTGGGACTTAGGGCAAGTTATTTAATCTCTTTGGACCTCATCATCACTAAAATGAGGTCAGAACGGATGATTTCTAAAATTTCTCCCTAGATTGGAGAGTCTTTGTTCCTAAGGGATTTCTCTTATCCATTCTATCCAAGTTAACTTCCAGATTTAAGACTTGTGGCAGTTTCAACTTATGGAGGGTATTCCTTGCCTGGGATCCCCACCTTAAGACTGGTTCCAGGCTCCTTCTCTGGGAATGAAAGAGTCTTGTTTAAACCAAATGGTCATTTCGCAGACGTTCTGAGTGTCAGACTTCAGTGATCTTAAACCAAACAAACAAAAGCCCCAAACAACATACAAACAAAAAAACTCACAAGAATTAAACTGTTGCTTGTTTTAAACTTTTGGTTGGAATGAAATCTACCAAATCTTACTTCTTTTTTTGTACCCAGTTTAAGGCAGTGAGCCTGATATATTAAAATATTCCCTTCAGATATTTGATATTTAAATAAATAATAACCTTTGTCCTTTCTTTTTTTCCCCCAATACAAATATGCTTTTGATTCTTGTTGACATGATGCAAATGTAACTTTTAGGAAATTATTTCTACAAAGCTGCCTCTGATCTGAGATTACCCTTCAGAAACTGGGACCAGGATAAGTAAGTATGAGCACAAAAGCGAGGGCCACAATAGAAAATGTTTTGCAACTATAATTGCCGCGTCTGCTAAATCAGGTTGCAGGTTTTAGGGATTTATTCCTCTGCCCAGTATAGTTGTAGCTTTTACCTTCCCACTCCCTCTCACTTTGATCACCGGGGCAGTCATCATACTGATTCCCCTGCCTCCAGGCTCCCTCTCTTCCATTCGTCCTCACCTCCCTAAACCTGCCATCAGTGAGTGGGAATGTCTTAGACAATGATAAAGCAAGCATCATTTATGCCGTCTGCTCAAAATCAGAGAGTGACTGCTATAATAAAATCTCAGAGTCCATGATGTTTAAGATCCTTCGAGATCAAACATGAAGCTAACTCTCCAGATATCTCTTCCAAAATTTCCAAGTCTTTACTCCCAGCCACACAGGAAATTCTTAAACTCCAAACATACAATACCCTTTCTCATTTGTTTACCTTTTTCATTCACAGAGCCTGAATATCTTTCTCCACCTGTATAAATACTACCCTTTCTTCAAAGCTTAGCTCAAATTCTTCCTTTTCCAGAAAGCTATCTTGATGGTTACAGACATAACAATTGTTCTGTTCTTCATTCCCAAACCATATTGCTCTGTTTAGCACATATCTCCCTCCATCTTGCCTTAGAATTACTTTTTTCCATGTCTTCCTCTGCTCAAAAGTCAGTAACTATTCATAATAGGGGGAGGGGTATGCCATGATCATTTCCACATCACATGAGTCTTACCACAATGTCTGGAACATAGCGGAAGCTCAAAAAATATTATTGAAATATAAGGCTATGCCTTCCACCCCACTCCCTCATCTCGTCCCACCCACATTTTTAAAAAAGCATTTGAATGAAAAAACAATAATAAAGAGAGATTAGTACTGATCCCCTTTGGAGGACTTAGGGAACAAATCAGGAACTATCTGGAGAGGAGCACTAAGGAGAGGACTAGTCATTAGGGTGAGACATATCAGAACAATGGGCCAGTTCAGGTGGTCTCAAAAGCAGGGAGATTAAAAGTCAGGTGTTGCCCCCCTGGGTTTAGTGCTGAAAGGTGAAGACTATTTCACTCCCTTGGGAAAAAAGATAAAAAAGCTAAAGAAAATTTCTGTTGAACAGCCTATATCCAATGCCTTAGTTTTCCAGAGCTGCTATCACAAATGCCACACTATGGGTTGGTTTAAACAATGGGAATGGATGGGCTCATGGTTTTGAAGCTAGAAGTAAAAGAAATCTAGATATCACCAAGGCTTGCTTTCTCCCTGCAGACTACAGGGTTCTGGTGCTGGCTGACAGCCATCCTTGGGGTTCCTTAGTTTCTCATCACGTGGTGATGTCCTCTCCTTTCTCTTCTGGTTTCCCACTGACTTCTGGCTTCTGGCTCCTCTCTGGGGCCTTCTCTTTCTAAGGCCTCCAGTAATATGGATTAACACAAACCCTCATTTTAGACACACTTTAACTAAAAATAACATAGTCAAGAGGTCCTATTTACAATGGGTTCACACCCACAGGTGTGGATTAAGACTAAGAAGATGTCTAAACTGGAGTACACAATTCAACCCACCACAGCCAGTACTCTCCAGGGTGGGGAGGCAGCCTTGGGGGGTTACATGCTAATTCTGTCACTGAGGAAGGTGGTAAAATTTCTATATCAGGAGAGTTTAACTGTCAGATTTTTTTGTGTACTAAGGTATGGCCTTCAATCCAACAAGGTCCTTGTTGCTTCCTCCTTTCAAGGCCTTGTGGTTGGCAGAGAAAGAAGGAAATCTGCAATCCCAGCCACCGGTCTAGTAGGGCAAGCAGGCGCACACCAAACTATCTGTCCTATGGCCATTGGAATGCGGGATGACTTGGACTGGCCCCGGCCATGGCCACAAAGAATGGGGATCCTGAGAAAGTCACCTGTCTGAGGGAGGCATCCTAGCAGGGGCTACGGGACAGGCAAGCCTAGGCACACTTGAGGCGTGTGAGCCATTTGGTTTGTGAAGCAGCAGGCTGTGGGGTTGGTTAGAACCATGCTGAGAGGAGTCCAAATGCCAGGCTGCAGGGCCAGGACTTTGCTCTTTTGGACTGGGCCTAATACTTACCCAAATTCTTCATGCTCAAGTTCATGGTCTCCAGTTACATGGATCCTGTACAAAGTCTGACCATTCAAATCACTCATGAAGTCTGAGCAAGTGCCACAAGGACCCAACCAACAGGGCAGAGGGAAGTGTCCACCCACATCAGGAGCCCCACAGCCATGGAAGTGCCATAACTTCCTATAAACCTGTAAATCCAGTCCTGTTGCTGGGTATGTTTGCCAGACTTATCTCTTTTAATGTTATCTTCACAACTAACCTTTGTCATCTGCTTTTATAAATTAAGAAAACTGAGTGTTCAGATTCCTACTCCACTACTTTGTAGCTCTGTGACCTAGGCCAAGTTACTCAACCTCTCTGTGCTTTACTTTCCTTATGTACAAAAAGAGGTAGGGGATAAAGAGGGACAATTTGGCAGACATACTTCTTCAAGTTCATCTTTGTCGTACTTGATAGTGACTCTGGCTGGTGAGCGGCAGTTGCTGTTGTATTTTTTTTTTCCTGAAGAAGATATGCTTAAATTACTCAGTTGGGTAGAGCTTAAGGTAAAAGGCCTCAGTGATTGGAGCTGGAAAGTCTGAGGAAGGCAGGAGCTGGTAGTAATGATCAGCTCTGGCTCTTTCCAGGGTGAATTATAAGTTTAAATTTCAATCTGCCTGCAATATCTTAGGTGATAATGGAAAATTTTCCATTTAAAAAAAAAAGTAGTGAGCTTTCAAGGATTTGACAGAATTTTCCACTTCTTACTCCACTCTGTTCTATAGAATAGATTTCTCTGCTTGGTTGGCTCTACTGCACAGAAAAAGTAGCAAGTTAGAGATTTTCTTTTCTCTGAATTTTTAGCCTTTTAGGCTTATAGTACATCTGCTTTTTCCTAGGCCATTTGTTTTTCCTCTTCTTGCAAATGATCTGCAGTTTTCCCAGTGTAGTTACTTAGCTTAGCTGAAAGGACAAGTGTGACTTGCATCCTGGCTCCATTCATTATCTGTGAACTTGGATGAATGTCTTAGCTAAAGAGTAAGTTTCCTCACTTACTCTCAAACACAAGGACAATACCAAACTAATTGGATTGTTGTGAGGACTCCTAAAGATAATTCATGTAAAAGGCTTAGTTGCTATAATTGTGACTACTAGTAATAAAGACTCCATTAAGTACTATTTTTAAGTAACCTGTGCAAATAAGCATTTAACTACAGGACCCTTTTTAAGTGACACCATTTTATACTTTGCATGAACTTGGGTTCAACGCTCAAATTTTATATACTATAATTATTATCTTGCCAGCTTCCTAGACCCCAGTTCCCTCAGCAATGAAAAGCAATTATAAAGCTTAGCAGACTCTTAGAATGTTAAACTGGTCTTTTGGAGATCATTTAGCCATGATGACAACAAGGTACCGGCACCAGGGATTGAACCCCGGACTTCATATAGTGGAAGCCGCTCAACCTCAACCACTCAGTTACAGTGGCGCTCAACCACTGAGTTACATCGCCTCCCCTGGGTTTGTTTTTTCATTTATTTGCTTGTTGTTTGGGGGTTTTTTGTTTGTTTGTTTGTTTGTTTTTAGGAGGCACCAGGGATCGAACCCAGGACCTCCCATATGGGAAGCAGGCGCTCGACTGCTTGAGCTGCAGGTGCTCCCTTTATACCATCTTGAATTTGTTAGTCATGGTGCCTGGGATTCTGATCTTAGAAGATCATCTTTTCTGCCAGGGCCACTTGTTTAAATACTGAGTGTATGTTGATCCTGATATTCAGTTGCCTCCTTTAACAGATGAAGAAACTCAGTCCAGACATGTTAGGCAGCAGACTCAGACCAGTTTGTTGATGTGGGCCCTTCAATGGGTTGTGCTTAGGACTATAATAAGACACTCTGCAAATAAAAAATACTGTAGAGATGTGAACTTCTAGGGAGGACATCTGTAACAGTTGGCTTTTCTGCAACTGGGAAAAGCCAACTCCTGAAAATTCCAATTTTTCATTTTAATATGGTATTTGCCTTAGGAATTTATTTCCTAACTTCAAATTTTAATAATGGCCCTAGTTTAGCCACTGGCTCCAAAAACAAATTTCTGTTCATAGAAAGGAAGGCATGTTCATTTTACACAATGTAGAGAACACGGAAGAGTACAAAGAAAAAATTAAACTATCCCATATCCACTGTTAATAGTTTGGTATACTTTTCCCCATTCTTTTTTTATATTCTCAAATGTAAATATATTTTACATGTATTAACTCATTCTGTATATTTATTTTTATATTCTGTGCTCCCCATTTCCTTAATTACTTTTCTATAATATGACAATCAATGGATGCAAATATTGTATCATAAAAATATATCAACATTTAATTACTCATTCCCCTACTTTTCATGTTTTGTAGCTATTTTTCATCTTCTAAATGAAACCCAGATTAGCTAGGAGTTTTCTATACCTTGAGACTTAGATAAGATTTTCTTGACTCTCCCTCCTTCTTTCATACCAAGTGGGATTTAAAAGCCTTTCCCCTGGTATTGGACAAATTTCCATGGAGAGCATATTCTCCTGGCTGCTCTGGCTCTCTGCTTTTGCTTCCAACAAATTGGTTTAGTTTCTGGATAGTTTTATTCCTTCCCCTCCCCATTTTTGTCCCCCACTTCTCCCCCCATGCCTTTGACCCTGGCATTTAGCTCAGACCCTGGCATTTAGTTCAGTCCTTTTTCAGGGATTCCCACACAGACACAAAGAACTCCTTCACTCCTGTTTTAGTCAGCCAAAGGGCTGCTGATGCAAAGTACCAGCAATCTGTTGGCTTTTATAAAGGGGATTTATTTGGGATAAAAGCTTACAGTTCCAAGGCCATGAAAAATCCAAACTGAAGCACCATCAAAGATGTTTTCTCACCAAAGTCAGCTACTGTTGATCTTGGCATGTTGCCATGTGGTGAAACAAGATGGCTGACGATCTCTGCCCAGGATTCAGCCTTTCCTTCCTGGCTCAGCCTTTTCTCTTGAGTTGTTTCATGGGCCCAGCCTCTCGGGGCTTCATACTTAAGCGATCCTCTCTTTCCTGACATAGGGCTTGTTTCCTTCCAGGCCTCCTATATCAGTCTCTCCTGTTCTGCTCTCTTCCCAATTTCAGCTGTAAGCTTTTAGGCAAATGGCTCATCTCTCCCTGGGGCCTCAGCAGTTTGAGTCTTGTCATATTGTTACCGGATTTTGTCTAGGTTCTTTGACTATGCTGCAGAAATGAATTTCAAGAGCACATTGGGTTAGTTAGGCCAGTAATTTATTAAGGTAGGGAGAGAAGAGAAATGGGAGAAAATAACAGATCATGGGTCCCAGAAAGAGGAAGGACCTGAAGAATGATAAAGAGTGCTGGTTTATAGACTACAATTTCCCATTATAGATTATAAATGCCCAGGTTTACTTGCGTGCTGATCCATGCTGGGGGACATGGTAAGAACAGGGCACAGAAGGCAAGAGGGACGAGAGACAGTGGGCACGTTGACTTTTGTACTTGCTTTTTAAACCATTAATTATTCTGCCCCTTTGCTAACAGCATAGGAGGAGTTCCAGCTGTTTGCTGTTTTGATTGATTACTCCACCCATCAATCCCCTGGGTGGGCCCAATGATAATATCCCTGGAGAATATCCAGGGCTTCTCCTGGGTTCCAGAGGGAATCTCATTCTGAGTGGCAGAAATCTCAGGAGGGTCTTCCAGCAGCCATCTTGGGGTATCAATGGTCATGTGGACTTCTTGCCAGGTTCCAGATCCATGTATTGATTCCCTATTTTACTAGCCGGCTACAACATATCAGGATCAAAAATGTCAGAGGTCTTTCTTCCTGTATCTGTCTGAGTATCCATTTATATCAGACCTGCAAGGAGGTGGGGCTCAAGCTAAGTTTCGCCTCACTGACATAGTCCAATAAAAAGCCCTACAGCAATCTTTCCAAGTTATCTAATCAGAGGCCCCTCAACTAAATTTAATATTCAATAAAAGCAAAGGATATCACACCCAGAGGAATAGATTAGTTTACAAACATAATCTTTCTCTTTTTTGCAGGGGGTGGGGGTTCATAAAATAATCTCAAACTGACACAACTCCATTACAAAATGTGACAGCAGGTCTAACCGAAACTGTGCTGAATCTCCTTTAATGTTGCTCTAGAGATGTAGGTAATATTGGCACCAATTTTAGAGACATTTGGTTTCTTGATTGTGTTTATTTGAACATACGCTATGGTGGGGTGAAGAAGCCACAGGAGGCCTGGTGTTCTGAATTATATTTGAGAGCCTCCTAGAAGTCAAATCACTTGAGCAACAGTTATAAAATTTTAAGGTGTGGAAATATATTGCCAGGCTCCCTTCCAGAAATTTTTTATTAATTTAGACTCCCACCAGTAGTGTATGAGAATGTCCATATCATAGCCAGTGACTCTTAACGCAGACTGAAACTCCTACTGCTTACATTTCATACACTTGGTCCTGTGAAGCTTTCTCCAACCCTCACAAACAGAACCCATATTTTTTCCCTGTTCATCCACTGCACTGTGGACATGCCTCTATTACAGAACTAATCCCACAATGTCAAAATTATTTGCCTGGATTCTTCTTTAAACCGACTCTCTCAATGGCGAACACCAAGTCTTTCTCTTCTCTGTGATCTTAGCAGAGAGCATAGAGATTGGCCCTGAGACTGAGTGCTCATTGTGCTAGATGTGGAGAGCAGACTGGTAAGTGAGAATCAGCCACTTCTGAACTGAGCAGTCTCCAGGTTATTTTAAGATGCTTCATGACATGGCTGTACTTGGCCTCACGAGTCTAAAAACTAGCACTTTCCCCTGCCTTAAATGTTCAGGCCTCACTTGCTTCGCTTTCTACCACTCCTTCTCATGTCTTCATGCAGCTCATTCACTACTTCCTTTGCCTGGAATGTCCTGCCTCCCATTTTCCACCTGCCCATTTCCTTCTCATACCTCCACACCCAGTTCAGCATTCACCCTTGTGTTGCTTACCCTGATATCCCCAGGAAGAGTTAGTCTCTTTCTTCTTTACGTTTCAAGAGTTTTTTTGTTCATAGGTCTCTTAAAGTGCTACCAAATTATATTGACTTTATCAACATAATTGTCTTTCTTTTCCTATAGACCAGTGCTTTTCAAATTACCCTTCACAACCCATTAGTGTCTTGAAATCACTTAGTTGGGGCATTCAACATTAAAAAGAAAGTACAGAATAGAATCAAGCAGATTAGATGGAAGATATCAGAGGTCATTTTATACAGTAAGAGTAAGTATTGTTTTATGAAATTTTGTGTCGTGTGTGTATGTGGTATGAGCATGCTTGTGTGTGTGTATGTGTGTGTGTGTGTACTGCATTGCAATGTAAAATGTATTTCTTATTTTGAGTTATGGGCAAAATGCTTAAAACCCACTGCTCTATGAGCTTTGAGGGTAGGGACCATGCCTTATTTATCTTTGTATTGCCAAGGCCTTGAATAGAACATAGATCTACCTCACAATGGGTAATCCAAACATTCTTTCATGTACAGTGAATAAAAGGATACATGACTGAACGAATATACAAAACCCACCTCCAAGCCAGAAGGAAGTTTCTTCCTTTAGAGCAAACATCAAAGAGATAAATGCTTTAGACTATGTTTGACTAGACTTTGGTGAATGAAATGCCAACCAAAAACCCAATTTCTTTAGCAAAACCCAAATCTCCAAACACACAACAGATTAGTATCAGCGATTCTATCACATAACTGAGCAACTCAAATCTAAAAAGTACAAATTTTCTTACTGGCATTTGGGAACATTTAAAAATTACGTGAAAGCTCCCAATCTCAACCCTGGCACTGGAAGGCAGCTCCCTGGAGAGAGCAGTCTCTGCTGTCTCCCTGCCTGGGTTCACATCATGGCTTTGCTACTTAGTAACTTAACCTCACTTCATCTCTAAAACGGAGGAGACAGTACCTGCCTCAGGGGGCCATAGTGCTTACTTTAATAATAACCACTCAGTGTGTGTTAGCTATTAGTGTATCATGCTAGTTAGCTGTGGCAGAGACTGCTGATTGCCTACCCAGTATCCAGTCTCTCCTTCATCCTTACTAACAGAATCTCATTTTTATTTGGGAAAATATTGTACTGAGCTAAAATATTATATGCCAGAGTCTTCCTTAAATGTTAGTTGCTCATTGGTAGCACTTTATGAATGCTCCCTCAGGGAGGCCCCGCCTTTTGCCCTCCCGACACCCCTCCACCCCTTTGCTCTGCTGCAACTTAGATTTGGCAGCTGTAGCTGCAGCCAGTGTCATGGTCCATGAGGCAACCAGGAGCATGACAGCAACGTGCTAAAGATGGTAATCTAGAAAGACAAAAGAAATCTGGGAGTCTTTGCTCCCTACCTGCCCTGGACTACCATCCTCTGAAGTACTCTTATTTGAGAGAAAAATTAAACTCTTATCTTCTTTAGGCCACTGTTGTTTCCTTAAGTATGCAACTGAAACTAATAAATACTGATGTCTGTTCAGATTTTAAACCAGTTTTAAAGGGAGAAATTTAGCATTTAAATGAACACCCATCATATGAAATGTACTGGAATAAATTTTTTATTTTTCATTTAATTCTTACAATGTCCCAGAGAGAAAGGAATTAGTATTTTCCTCCTACAGATGAAAAAGTCGTAGCTAAGAGACCAAATAACATGCCCAAAGACACATGACAAGCTGATCAAAGCCAGATATGCTTGGCCCAAAGCTCCTGCTTTTCCCAATAAGCATTACTCCTACTCCAGGGCATACACACAGCTCATTTTCCTAGTCAACAAGCATAAAAAGAAAATATGAGAGTAAAATCTGTTTTTCAATTATAACCAACCCAGATCACCTAGAGATAGAGTTAAAAATTCACATGGATTTTTAAGAAAAGATGAGATTTCAAATATTGTTCCAATTTGTAGGAGGAATATCTCCATCCACTGGTGTTAAGAATGCCTCAGAAGCAAAGTTTGTGAAGCACAGGACTTTACCCCATTGCCTCTTGAGGAATGCAGGTGGTTCTCTTGCCCCTGACATATCTTGCAAGGTAATCAGCCTGTGATGTTGGGTGGGACAATCCCCCAAGGAGATTTGCTGCTGAATCACCAGCCCATCATTCATTTACCTCTGCTCCCAGCACTCTCATTTCTTCTTTCTGGAGAATTTCCCCCATACTGTCCTGTTCCTTCACTCTCCCTCTCAAGAAAAGTGCCTTGGCCTCAGCATTAGATACGCAGTTTCTGAAACACCTTACCTTTATCAGTTAATGAGAGCTATTATTATCATCTTCAGTGAGAGAAAGAAGCCTGTGACCTCTTATGATACTGCATGCTCAGATGTTTTCTAGCCACCCACTTCCTTCTCAGAGCTCTTCCCCACCTCTCCCAGAGGTTTACCTTTGTTTGACTAAAAGCAAGGAGGTCATCAAAGTCTGTCCTTGGAAACTTCCATGTACTACATATAAGCATTTCTGTTCAGGTACAACATGGTATAGAAGATGAAGCCTGAATGTCTATTATTGTGTCACCTAAAAAGCAAGTGACTTTAAAGTAATAAACTTTATTTTTAGTGCAGTTTTAGGTTTACAGAAAAGTTGCCCAGAAGGTATAGAGTTGCCACATATATCCTCCCCAAAGTTTCCCCAATTATTAACATCTTACCTTAGTAGGATACATTTGTTTCAATTGATGAGCCAATATTGATATATTATTATTATTATTATTATTTTAAGATTTATTTATTTATTCATTTATCCCCCTCTTGCTGCTTGTATTTGCTGTGTCCATTTTGCTGTGTGCTTTTTCTGTGTCTGCTTATCTCCCCCTTGCTGTGAGGTCCTGCTGCATCAGCCCACTGCGCCGCGCGGGCCGGCCTGCCCTCACAAGGAGGCCCCGGGAAGCGAACCCGGGGCCTCCCACATGGTAAACGGGAGCTCCATCGATTGAGCCACACCCGCTTCCCTGATATATTATTAATAAGTAAATTCTATAGTTTAAATTAGGATTCACTTTTTGTGTTGTACTGTTCTATGGATTTTTTTTTTTATTTAAACACAAAATTTCCCATTCTAACCATCACCATGTGTACAATTCAGTGATATTAATTACATTCACAATATTATGTGCTACCAATGCCACCATCCATTCTCAAAGTATTTTTATCAGTTCAAATGGAACTCTGTATCCATCAAGCAACAACTCTCCTTTCCCCTGGTAACCTGTAACCCACTCTCTGGCCCTATGTAATTGCTTGTTTTAGGCATTTCATAAAAGTGAAATCATACAATATTTATTCTCTTGTGTCTGGTTTTTTTTCACTCAACATGATGTCTTCAAGATTCATCCATGCTGTAGCGTGTATCAGAACCTTATTATTTTAAATGGCTGAATAATACTGCATTGTGTGTGTGTGTGTACATCACATTTTCTTTATCCATTCATCTGTTGATGGACACTTGATTTGTACAAGTTACTTTTAAACCAAATCTTAAAAGTTACTATTAATTATTACTATAAAATAGCTGCTTATTGTACAAAAAAGTAAAAATCACCCTTTCCTTCAACACCATTTGTATTCACCAGAAGCTATGCCAAGGTTCTTTTTGTTGCCCATGAATTCACAAACATGTGTAGGTATATAAATAAGTCCTTTAGTGGAGTCTATTATACATATAGTTCTGCTACTTTCTCCTTCATTTATCAATATATCTTGGTCATCTGACCAAACTAGTGCATATAGATGTGTCTTTTACTTTTTAATAATGGTATGATGATATCTTGTTCTATGGATATACTATAAATTATGAACTCCTTTCCAATTGATGGAAACTAAGATTAAGTTAGTTTTAAATTAGCAAAAAAATTTGCCAAATACGTGACAAAATTGTCTTTGACAAACAACCAAAGAAAAATACAAACAACTCAAAAGAAAAGAATATAACAGGTAGTTAAAAGAAAAAGGACTCTCAATATCCGATATACATATAAAAATTTACTCAATCTCAATCTTAATTGAGGAGTGACAAATTTGTGCGACTGTTTTTGGAGGACAATTTAGCTGAGTCTATCAAAATTTCAAATGACCATAGACTTTGACCCCTAATTCCACCCTTAGGTGCTTTTGCTCAGGTGTGCAGAAATATATGTGCAATGATGCTTATTGCAGTTTATAATTGGAAGAGTTACCTGACATCTCTCAATAGTCATTGGCACATCTGTAAGATGGGAATAATAATACTTATATTGCCAGGCTGTTGTGAGAGTCAGAGATAATGTACTTAAACTTCTTGGAAGAGTGACTGTACTAGTCAGTGTTCAGTAAATGGCAGCTCTTATGACTATCAGGAAGTCTGATTCCTTTTCTTCTCAGCTGGAGTCAGAGGCTGAATGGCTCCTTTATGACATCAGGCTCAAGGGGACTCATGTCCCTAGTCTCTGCCTAGTAAGTATTCCTCAGATGGTTCAACTTATCTTAACTACCAATGAGGGTGCTGGAATTGTGCAATTTCTAGCTTGTTCAAGTATTTTAGAGAGTGGAAGTTGAGAAGTGGGCTTCTGAGTTTGAAGATGTTTTAATACCAAATAGTAACATACGTTACAAGAAGTTTCCCACTCTCATAATGTCTAGCACTGCTCAGAAAAAGAAAAAAAAAAGATGAGGGAAGTGATGAAGAGCTACTGAGTATTTACGTGTGCCAGGAACTAGACAAGGTATCTGTGTATGTGGTCTGTTTCTTTCTCTTTGCAAGGCCTCCAGTAAGTTGGATTAAGATGCAACCTCATTTGGTTGGGCCACACCTTAATTTCAAATAACACCTTCAAGAGATCCTATTTCTAATGGGCTCACACCCACAGGAATTTGGATTAAAATTAAGAACCTGTCTAAAGTAAGCTGCATAATTTAGTCTATCACAGAACCCCAAAGCAGCTCCTTCAGAATTAGAAGGCTGGTGGCTCTGCATCTTGACAGCTGGGGGGCCACTGACAAGTCATTTAATCCTACTGAACCTTTTTTCATTTCCAAAAAAATAAAGATAAAATAATTTAGTACCTTTTCACAAAGTCTTCGGAAACAGAATTAAGTCAAGGTTGATAAAAATTACTTATTGAGATGGTGAAAAAGTAAAAACAAAAACAAATACAAAAACTGTACAGAAAGAAACTAGACCAGATTCCTACTTCTTTAGCCACTGTCTTGGCCTAGAGTTAGGTACCACAGAAAAATACACTGTTACCCCGTTCCTGTGCCTGTGAACCCATTGTAAATAGGACCTCTCATTGAGGTGACTTCAGTCAAGGTGTGACCCAACTGAATCAGGACGGGACTTCACTCTATTACTGGAGGCCTTGAAGAGAAGGCCTCAGACAGAGCACGCCAAGGGCAGAAGGCAGAAGCTGGAAGTCAATGGAACCCAGAAGAGAAAGAAGATGCCACCATGTGCATTGCCTCTTGGCAGAAAAGACAAGAAATCCCAAAGATTGCTGGCCAGCCAGAAGATACCAACCTCAGGAAGAAACAAGTCTTCCAGCTTCTGAAACTTTGAGCCAATAATTTCCTGTTGTTGAGCCAACCCATCATATGATATTTGTTTTAGCAGCTAGAAAATAGTCACCAACCAAATTCTTTGGGGGGAAAACAAAACAAAACCTACTTCCATATTGCTATTGGATTATGATGTAGAAATAGGAGATATCATAACTCCATTAGCAACAAATGTTGATTTTTCTCTTATCCTTAGAGTAGATTTCCCAGAGTGTTCTATGAGAACTGGAGTTCCCTGGTATGTTAATACGCATAAAGGGAAGGAAGGAAGGAAGGAAGGGGTAGGTCCTTGGCCAAAAGAGTCTGGAAACCCTTTAAACACTCTTCTTAACTTCAAATCTTGTCACAGTACTATTCTTTGTGATAAATATCCATGAGGGAGAGAGATAATATTCAGCATTTCCACATCTAACTTTGAAATCAAGTATTGAGAATTAACAAATAATGATGTCACTGGATTATTATATAGATGTTTTCTTTTAGTCTAATGTAGAATGACTCACTAACTGTAATCATGTTCTTGATGTATGTTAACTTTCAAAATAACTAGAGACAAATATCTGAAACTTATTTCTTTGATTCTAATACTATGGGTTTCTTTTTGTTTTTTGTTTTTTAAGACGTACCTGGGATCAAACCTGGGACCTCGTACATGGGAAGCAGCTGCTCAACCACCGGAGCACCACAGGTGCTACATTCGCTCCCCAATACCACATTTTTAAAGTGCAGAATCTTTCACTCATGACTGCCCCCTCACAGTTTATATTCCCTCATCTTACCACACACTCCCAAGCTGGATTTTGTCAGTTCTTAACAGCCCCTCCACAGCTTGCTTTGTTTAGCTTAGTCATGTTAATTAAGCAATTTACAACTGTTTACCTTAGCCTCCTTACTCATATCTTATGTGGATCGAACTATTCACAACTTTATGTATTATGTCAGTTCCTAATGGATGCTAGCTAAGCAATTTAGGACCCAGTTTGTAGCCTGTAAGCTGATGCTTTCCCCAGCCAGCCTCTGGGGCCTAGGCTTACACACTTCCAATTCAACAAATCAATCAATATTTTCTAACATCCCAACAACACTGTCTCCACCTTCTTTTGTCTGAATTTCTTAAAAACCCAAGTTTCTCCAATTTGGGGAGAATAGATCTGAATTTTTTACCACCTATTCTCCTTCATTGTGCAATGCAATAAAGACTCTTTCTGTCTTTGAAATCCCAGTGTCTCAGAATTGGTCTTCGACAGCATCAGGCTGTTTCCCCCGGGGTTCATGTGGTAGCAACTTGACCAGCGTTAGCTTTTTATGGAACATCTCAATGGACTATGTTCTGTAGAACACAGGCTGCAAAAGGCTGTTATAAAGCCATCTTCCCAGGAAGGATTACCTTTAAATTAGAGCAACTCACATATTTCCTCCTAAAGGCTGGAAGGAGGGGTGATGTTTTAGGCAATTCAGAGCTCCTTGAATATGAAATGCACAAAGGGAAATAGGATTTATTGTATCAGGAAAAGATCTTTAGATCTTTAAGCTAAGTCTTGAATAATGAATAGATATTTGCAAATTGGACAAGGTGGGACCATTTCCAAGAGTAATTATTTGAAATAATTTAATAAGCAAAAACACCCTCACCACTTTTTTCACTGATATTTCAGAGTTACAATCAGTGGAAAATACATGGATAATTCAATCCAATAAACTTTTATTGCATTCCAACTTATCATGAGCAGAGATAATGAAAATGCAGCTACTGTCCTAAAGAAATTGATAATGAGATGATGAAAAAGATATATAAGAATAACTTTTACAGAGAAAATTTTGTTTTATATTATTAGTACTGTGAATGGTTATGTACATTACCATAATACAAGGTTATGGATACACTGAGGAGGAGAGAGTTTAACTCTGATTTGGACGAGTTAGAGGGAGAATTAAGGGAAGGTTATTTCCAGAGGTGGAGATACTGCACTTAGATGCAACTAAATTATTTTTCTCACTCCTGGCTTGCAGCTGAAGGAGCAACATGCTTCAGAGTCGAATTTATGAAGGCTGAGAGAGGTTAGTCATATTTTATTACACCTCAGACAGCACATTTGTACCCCTTTACAAGACTTTATTGGTTTCCAGTAAACAGAGGACTGACAGAAGATTATGGGTAGGAAAAAATACTAAACTTTTTCTCATCAATATTTGGAGTTTAAGACCTGTAGAAAGGAAGGAAATACCTGTGTGTACGTGATACTCTGGACAGTGTTGCTTTAGGGTCTTTCCATTTCATTTTACTGGTGGGAAGGAAATGGGTTCCCTTCTATTAACTTCATTTAATGTAGCCTTACATTTTTAGAGTGTTTTAGGCTCAGCAAGTATTTTTTATTGCTGGGCACTGCATGGAAGGAACAAAAGAGAGTCCCAGAAGGTTGGTGCTACATGGGATCTAGTTCAACCATCTCAGTTTGAAGAGAGAAAACCGTGGTTCAGGGAGGATAAGTGATTTGTCAAAGAATACCGGCAAAGGGGGAAAGAGATCCTGCAGTTCAGAAGGCTTCATTGTTACTTTTCTCTGGCCATGCTCCTCTCCAGGGGAGAGGAGTCCAATCTGTAGGGTGGAGGGGAAATGTTCACCTGAAGTCTGTGCTCCATCACCTTTTATTTAGGCCAGGCCATGAGTACCTAGAACCCAGGATTCCCTACCCAAATGGCCCCAAGCCTGCCTCTAAGACCTATGTGGGCCTCATCAAAGGGTCCATCGTTCTGAGAGTGGATCTTCCTGTAGATGTGCGTATCCCGAGACCCAAGAGGTAGCCAAGGGCAGGTTTTGCTGCAAGAGTATATCTACTTGGACATCTGAGTTTGGTGTTCATCTACATGCCCTTGTGGTGCTTGGAGAAGAAAATGAGGACAGGCTTCATACTGGGGACTAAGGACTTGCTCTTTCTATACTCTCATATTTCAATGCCGTTTTCTGAGCAGTCCATGAATTCTAAATTTAACCCTGAATTGTTAAGGTAGGCGTATGGAACATATTTTATGTAGCAGTTTGTTAGCTTGATTTATAAATATGGACATTTCTCAAGTAAAAACAGTTCTCAAAGTTTTTGGCCTCAGGACCTCTTTACATTCTTAAAAAATTCTTGAAACTCCCTCAAATAGGTTTTGTTTATGTGGATAATGTCCATTGCTATTTATTACATTGGAAATTAAAACTAAATTTAAAAATATTTATTCATTCATTAAAAATAACAATAAAAATCAATGCTGTTAATACAAATAACATTTTTATGAAAAATAGATTTTCCAAAATAAAAAAATTAGGGAGAAGATTGTCATCATTTTACCTTTTTGCAAATCTCTGTATTGCCTCATTTAAAAGAAGGCAGTGGATTTCCTATCTGCTTCAGCATTCAATCTGTTGTGATATGTAGTCTTGATGGAAGAATTTGATGAAAATATGGCCTCATGAAGATAAGTAGTTGGAAAAGGAAGGAATCTTTTAACAAAATTTTCAAGTAATTATGGATATTCTTCTTTGATTCAACCCCAAAACTTGACAAATGGTAATGTCTTAGATTTTTGCAAAGTGAAATATGAAACCATATCAAAGAATTTTTTTTTACTTTGTTGCACTTTGAATGGATCTTTGACCCATCCATGATTTTGTAACATCATGTACTGGTCATATGGAAAATTTAGTTCACTGAGCTATGCAGACCTTCCAGACATTGCCATATTCCATTAAATGATATTTTAAAAAATCCTTTAATACCACTGCTAATTTCATCAGAAAAGTCTTTTGATATTGGAAAGCCATCAAACTAATGGGGCTAGATACAAGTTTTCTAAAATTTTAATTTTTACTTAAAAGTTCCAATTTTATCATTGGCAACAATACTGTAAATTGTATTCATTGAAGCGATAGGCTCAGTTAGTTCATTTCTGAGAAAATATCTATCTAATGCCCAAGTCTGAATTACCATTTTGTCTGTTAGTCATTCTTTTAGGCAAACACCATGATTCATGAATTTTTAAAAAGTGGCTAGTTCAGCTCACAACTCAATTGCACAAGTACTTTTCCTTGAGACAACCATTGTATTTCAGTATGCAGCAGAAATGCTTCATGCAGAGCTCCCATTTTATCCTACAGGATATTTAAAAGACATGAACTCAAAGGTTAAGATTTAATAAAATTAATAATGCTATTCTTTCCTCTTTATCAAGGACATTTTAAAGAGAAACTGTTTTTTTTTCCTTGTGAGTATGGAGCAATGAAAAATATAATGACTACAAGGAGAGTTTGGGGTCCTGATTCATGCTAAGCAGCCAGCAGTTTTACCCAAAATCTTTCCCAGCATCAGTTTAGATGCCAACAGTTAAAAAATGCTCAGGGATCCCCTGGAGTCTGCCAACCACAGACTAATTTGGGCATATAATATGTGGGCTTCCGTTAGTATTTTTGCCCTTAGCCATGAACATAAATGTTAGGGGTTGGATCTGTTGCCAAAGATTTACTTTAAAAGTCTGATTTACTTAAAAATCAGAACTAAGATACACAATATAATTAAATGATAATTACGTATTTTTCTATATTATTAATTATAAGTACATTGAATTTAGAGACTGGCAACCTCAATATGTATTGGAGTATTTGAGAGAAAGTCCATGGAATAAATGAAGCTTTATCTGGGCCTTAATGAAGATGATTAGGATTTAGAGAAGTGGAGAAGCAAAGAACATGGGAAGGAAATGAAAGAAGGGAAATAATTTCCATCACACACACACACACACACACACACACATATATATATAATCTCAATGTTTCCCATCCTGGTTTCTCTCCTAAATTCTAAAGTCTCATGAGCATCTCAGTCTGGATTTGACCCAAAGTGAAATCATCATGTAATTTGAATGGATCTTTTGTCATCCTTCATGGACCCTGTAGCAGTTTGGCAGTTTGATATAATTATGAATTCCAAAAATAGATATTGGATTATGCTTGTAAACTGGTCTTTTCATCTGAGCATGATTAAGTTATGATTAGGGATTTGACTGGGCCACATCAGTACGGTATTGAGCCCTTTAGTGGGTGGGGTCTCAAAGATAAAAGACATGGCAAAGGACAGAGTTGGAAAGTTTTTTTGATGTTGGAGTTCTGATGCTGAGATTTAATGCTGGAGCCCCGGGAAGTGAACACACAGAGGAGCTTGGTCGTGAGGAAAGAGAGAACGCCCCAGGAAGGAGAAACAAGCTGTTTGCCTGATAGTCTACAGCTGGGCTTGTGGAGTGAGACAAAGCCTAGAGAGCCTCATAGTCTCTGACCTTGTAGAGATAGCAGAGGAGCTGAACCCGGAGACAAGCGAGCCCTAGGAAGAGAGGAACCCAAGAAGCCTGAACCCTGGCAAATGTCGGCAGCTGTCTTGCTCCAACACGTGGCAAGGGACTTTGGTGAGGGAAGAAACTTATGCTTTAGGCCTGGTAACTGTGGACTTCTACCCCAAATAAATACCCTTTATAAAAACCAACGAATTTCTGGTATTTTGCATCAGCACCCCTTTAGCTGATTAATACAGATCCCTTAGTATAATATTAAAGGCATACATTTAAAAATAAAATTTTAGTGATATTCAGAAAATACGAATAAAGTGCAGTGCTCTGTGCCATATCCCTCCTCTAGCCAAATGTTGTCCTACCCAAGGGACAAGGCTCTTTGCAAACCAAACCTGCTTCCCCTGTGTTCCTTCCCATTACCTCTATCTTTCACTCAAACTTTGTGATTGGCTGTTAATTACCTATACTACCTCCTCTCATTACCCTCCTCATTGCTAAAGACTTAGTTCAGATATGTGTCATCTCCTTACTGGTTTCCTGGCTTTGACGGTTACTCCTCCACAGTTCCACCAGGGGTCTCTTTTTAAAACACAAATCTGACCATGTCACTCCCAAGATTCAAATTCTTCAGTAGCCTCCAGTAGCTGCAGGGTAAAGTTCATGTTCTTTAGCTTGGTCATTCAAGCTTTGCCCAACCCTAGAGACTACCTGCTGTTCTACTCTCACCTTAACCTATGATGTAAACAGTTTGCTGTTCCCTGGCTGCATGGCCAGTTCAACACAATCTGCCTTTCCATACGTAGTTCCCTCTGCCTGAAACATTCTTTTACTCATGTTGTACAGTTGAAAACATCTGATTGCCTTTCAGAACTCAGCTCAAGAGTCAAGACTTGGAGGCAAGTTTCTGACCAACTGTACTGGTGCCAAACTGGTATATGCACCCCATGTCATTTTCTTAGTGTGCTTGCCTCTTTGCCCAAATAGACTGTGCTCTCTTTGATTTGGATAGGATATTTTGTTTGTTTTTGTAATCCCACTATCTAGCATATGGTAAGTACTCAGGAGATAGTTTTTTCAATGAATAAATAGTATCAAATACTTTTATGAATTTCATGGGACTTTAGGCTAAAGAGAACTCAGAATATCTAAAGGCTATTGAGAAGAGGATTGGAGACAAACTTGAACACCTCTTACTTTTGTCCAGATTTCCCCATGTGTGTGACTTTAATTTTATGTAGGCAAATGAAGCTTTCATGAGTAGCCGTGTGGGCATTTAAGTGATGAGAGGAAGAATTCATAGCTATTTAAATGGAGTAAATGATGTGGAGCACATTTATGAAAATAACAAAAGATGAATGTAAATGTTGCTTACTGCCATCAAGTTCTAGGTTAGCACAAAAAATGCTAAAATTAATGGGTCAATTCTGTACCACGATCTTAAATGTTAGACGTGGAGAGGCCTTATTATCACTCTTTGTTAGACAGGAAAATTGAGGCTTAGAAGAGGAGGCTGATTCGTTAAATGGCACAGAGGAAATTCATGGCAACTCCAAAAAGACAGCCTGAATACTTAACGCCACGTCCGTTCCAACGTGTCTTACTGGATCCTTAGTCAGGGCACTGAGCACTCCAATCAGCCAGAGTCACATGAGGTGTGTAGCCAAAGCACAGGATATTCGTGACGGCAACATTTGTATGTAGCTATCATCTTCAGAAACCAAAACAGAAAGCCCACAGAACAAAACAACACCCAAACTCTAAAGGCTCCTACCTAGCGACAACAGCTGTGGTGTTCTGGATAATGATGATATAAACATCTGCTTCTAACTTCCCCCGTGGGACCACTTCTTTAGGGAAAAAATTGGCAGCACATTTCATGTGGCTGCAGAAAGCCAGCAGAACAATAGCTCCCTGTCACCTAGAAGACAAATTTGAAACTCCACATCAGATCTGCAGGATCCCACTTGTACCTAGCTTCTTAGCACGCCACTGTCCATCTTCTTAGCTTACCACTTCCCTGTGCTCCAGGCATACTAGACTACCCATGTTCCCCAAATAGTCCACACTCTTTCTTACCCCAAGACATGACACACACTGTCCACTCTTCTTGGAGTAACTGCCCTTTCCCTTGTCCACCTGGAGTGGTCCTTTTCACTCTTCATGTCTCAGCTTGAGCATCACCATTTCTGTGAAAGCAGTTCCCCTTGACTCCTTAGGTAAATACTAAAGTCCCTGTGTGTCTGCTGCAAAGCTATCAGATAGTTTTGTAACATTTTTTATTCACCTGTCCACTATACTAGTATTTCTTAACTTTTAAGTTAACACCCATAAAGGGCTCTAATGAAAGAAAGATGTCCAGACCACTACCTAGAACAGAATTGTGTTGTACCAGACTTAAGATTGGGTAGAAGTCAGTGAAAACTGACTTCCATTGTTAAAGGATACATGCAATATCGCCTGGCTCCTGGGTAGCCATAGGGTTTGTCTAAATCAGAGTTTATCAACTTCAGCATTATTGATATTTTAGACCAGATAATTCTTTGTTGTATGGGGGCTGCCATGTACATGGTGTGATGATTAGCAGCATTCTTGGCCTCCACCCACTATATGTCATAGCATCCCCCTAGTCGTGACAACCAAAAATGGTTCCAGTCACTGGCAAATGTCCCTTGGAGAGCATAATCACCCTGGTTGAGAATCACTGTTTCTAAATGGAAGAGACAGTGGTTAAATAGCCAGACTACAGACCAAAGCAAGGGAGAGGAAATGAACTATTGGCTCTTCCACATCTTAAATATTTAAGTCCTCTTAAGTAAGGCAGCAAGGCATAGTGGAAAGAACACACAGTTTTTGGGCCCAGGCAGTGCTATCCCAGGTTTGCTACTTACTAGCTATGTGCTTCTGGGATTTGTTTTTAACCTTTGTATCAGTTTCTCATCTGGATTATGATGAGAACCGAGATAACACCCAACATGCCTGATTAAAGCCCTGGCACATAGTGGGTGTTCAATATAAAAATTGATTTCTTTAATCTTTTCCATCCTGTTGGGAGGGGACAAAAGACAAAGACCAGGGAATTAGATGCTCTCTCTAGCAACATTCTCTGGGGATGAATAAGCAATTCAAGGAGAGTGTTCTGTATTTCCAGGGCAGGACTCGGGGAAGGAAGGGGAAGAAGGTTGTGGTGGTGCCTGATTGGATGGGTAGGAATGCTAGGCATTAGTAATAGAAGCTAAAAGATCTTTCTGGAGCTTTAAGATATGACGGTCTGAGTCAGAAAGAATTGTAACCAGCAACATTGAGATGCATTTCAATTTAATTTAAAAGGAAAAAAACAAGGCACAAGCAAACATTGTTCCTATAACATGCACTCATGATCCCTCTGAAAAGCGTAGTTCGAGGTTGTACGTGTATCTTGCAGTCCTACATATTCTTCTTTTGTCACATTTGCACCTGTGTGGGAGTCTGCCATATGGTGCCACTTGCTAAAGGAGTTTGGGAGGCAGGTGCTAATCAAAACACTCACCCATCACACCCACACACCACATATACATCTAACATGCACACATACGTACACACTCTCTCTCTCTTTCCCCTGAGGGAGAATTGCTATATTAGGCAGAACCTGTGAGCACAAAGCACAACAATAAAATGGTAATCATTGGAAAATGACTTCATGAAGCAACAGAGAGGCACTGCTCTGGTTACCTAATTACATTGCCCTTGAGATATTTTTGTTTAAAGTCACGAAGATAAGAGTAGCATTGCCATAGCAACATCTCCAAGCAGATTAAATCACCCACAATTCCCATCAACAATGATCTAGTGGCATAATTTCTAATAGCCTAGTGCATTTTCCCACTTGATCATTCTGTAAAGTAGAACATAAAGTGGATGGCCATTGTGAAGAGGTCCCTGTAATTTCTATATGTGCCTCTAGCCAAGCTTCAAAGATTCCACACTTTAGAGAGGAGCTGTGATTTATTAGGAGGAGCACTGGAATTGGAGTCAGAAAGCTGGACCCTGGTCTTACCAGATAGGTGACTTGGCTGCTCAAGCAAATACCAATTCAATGGTTTCATTTAAACAAAAGGAATTTATTTGTTTAAGATTTTGAGGCTAAAAGAAAGTCCAAATCAAGGCATCATCAAGGTGATGCTTTCTCCCCAAAGACTGTGGCATTCTGGGGTTGGCTATTAGTGATCCTTGTCACATGGTAAGGCACATGGCAGTGTCCCCTGGTTTCTCCCTTCTCTTTCAGGTCCCACTGATGTTCAGCCTCTGGCTGCTCCCTCTATGGCTTTTTCTCTCTCAGTGTGAATTTTATTCTAGTTAAAAAGGACTCCAGTGATAGTATTAAGACTCAACCTGATTGGGCTGGGCCACAATCTAACTGAAGTAGCCTCATCAAAAGTTGCTACTTGCAATGGGTTCACAGCCATAGGAATGGATTACATTTAAGAACATGAATTTCTAGGGTACTTTCAACTTCAAACCACCACAGCGACCTTGAATAATTCCCTATCTGTTCCTATCAGTTTCTTTATCTGAAAAAATGAGTTTAAATTGATTTCCATAGATACCTTGATTCTATATATAGAATATCCTTTAAAACCCACAAAATAGCTAGTAGAGCTAATAAATGAATTCAGACAAGTGGTGGGGTGTAAGAGCAACATGCAAAAGTCAGTAGTGTTTCTATACACTGGTAATAAACATTCTGAAGAGGAAACCAAGAAAAAATTTCATTTACAATGGCAACTAAAAGAATCAATATGTAGGAATACAATTCACCAAGGATGTAAAGAAATTATGCACAGAAAACCATGAAGCATTGCAAAAAACAAAGAATACCAGACCTAAATAAAGGAAGGCCATTCAATGTTTACGGATTAGAAGATAAAGCATTGTTAAGATGTCAATTCTATCCAAGCAGTTTACAAATTCAATTCAATCCCAATCAAAATTCTAACAGCCTTCTTTGAAGAAATAAAAAAGTGGGTTATCAAATTTATATAGAAGGGTCAGAGTCTCCAAAGTAAAAATCATCTTGAAAAAGAAGAATGAAATTGGAAGACTCACATTTCCTGATTTAAAACTTATCGCAAAGCTGCCATAATCAAAACAGCATGTTACTGGCACAAGGACAGACATATAGACCAGTGGAATTAAACTGAGATTCAGAAATAAACTCTCACATTTATGGTCAATTGATTTTTGACACAGGTACCAAATACATGCAATGGGGAAAGAAGTGTCTCTTTAACAAATGGTGCCGGGAGAACTGGACATACATATGCAAATTAAGGTGGACCTGTACCTCACACCATCTACAAAATTAACTAAAAAAATATATCAAAGATGTAAATATAAGAATCAAAACTATAAAACTGCTTGCAGAAAACATAGGAAAGCATCTTCAAGACCTTGTGATAAGCAAGTTTCTTAGACTTTATACCAAAATCATGAGCAACAAATGAAAAAAGATTAATGGGACTTCACCAAAATTAAAAACTTTTGTCCATCAAAGGACTTAATCATGAAAATAAAAAACGACCTAGAGAATGGGAGAATATATTTGGAAAACACATATCCAATAAATATTTAATATCAACAATAAAGAATTCTTGCAACTTGACAACAAAAAAGACAAACATCCCAATTAAAAAATGGGCAAAAGTCTTGAAAAGATATTTCTCCAAAAAAGATATACAAATGGCCAAAAAGCACATGAAATGAAGCTTCACATCATTAGCCATTTGAAAAATGCAAATCAAAG